>CM040752.1:328477-347052 GCA_022829145.1 Albula goreensis
GGGTCCTGTGGGGCAGGGTCACTGACTATGAGGGGCCCTGTGGGGGCCATGTGGAGGCAGGGTCACTGAGTATGAGGGGGCCTGTGGGGGCCATGTGGGCAGGGTCACTGAGTATGAGGGGCCCTGTGGGGCCCTGTGGGGGCAGGGTCACTGAGTATGAGGGGGTCCTGTGGGGGCAGAGTCACTGAGTATGAGGGTCCTGTGGGGGCAGGGTCACTGAGTATGAGGGGGCCCTGGGAGGCCTGTAGGGGCAGGGTGACTGAGTATGAGGGGGTCCTGTGGGGGCCTCTGGGGGCAGTATCACTGAGTAAAAGGGCCCTCTGGGGGCCTTGTGGGGGCAGGGTCACTGAGGATGAGGGGGTCCTGTGGGGCCCTGTGGGGCCCTGTGGGGGCAGTATCACTGAGGATGAGGGGTCCTGTGGGGCCCTGTGGGCAGGGTCACTGAGGATGAGGGGCCCTTTGGGGCCCTGTGGGGCAAGGTCACTGAGTATGGGGGTCCTGTGGGGGCAAGGTCACTGAGTATGAGGGGGCCCTGTGGGGGCCTGTGGGGGCAGGGTAACTGAGTATGTGGCCCTGTGTGGGGCATGGTCACTGAGTATGAGGGGCCCTGTGGGGGCCCGGTGACTGAGTATGAGGGGCCCTGTGGGGCCTGTGGGGCAGGGTGCCTGAGTATGAGGGGGTCCTGTGGGGCCCTGTGGGGCAGTATCACTGAGTAAGAGGGCCCTGGGGGCCTTGTGGGGAAGGGTCACTGAGGATGAGTCCTGGGGTCCTGTGGGGGCCCTCTGGGGGCAGTATCACTGAGGATGATGGGGGTCCTGTGGGGTCCTGTGGGGGCAGTATAACTGAGGATGAGAGGGGTCCTGTGGGGGCCCTGTGGGGCAGGGTCACTGAGTATGAGGGGGCCCTGTGGGGGCCATCTGGGAGCAGGGTCACTGAGTATGAGGGGGCCCTGTGGGGGCCATCTGGGAACAGGGTCACTGAGTATGAGGGGGCCCGGTGGGAGCCCTGTGGGGGCAGGGTGACTGAGTATGAGGGGGTCCTGTGCGGGCCCTGTGGGGGCAGTATCACTGAGTAAGAGGGGCTCTCTGGGGGCCTTTGGGGCAGTATCACTGAGGATGAGGGGTCCTGTGGGGATCCTGTGGGGGCAGGGTCACTGAGTATGAGGGGGCTGTGGAGGCAGGGTCACCGAGTATGAGGGGGCGCTGTGGGGGCCCTGTGAGGGCAGGGTGACTGATTATGAGGGGGTCCTGTGGGGGCCCTGTGGGGGCAGTATCACTGAGTAAGAGGGGGCCCTCTGGGGGCCTTGTGGGGGCAGGGTAACTGAGGATGAGGGGGTCCTGTGGGGCCCTGTGGGGCAGTATCACTGAGAATGAGGGGTCCTGTGGGGGCCCTGTGGGTGCAGTATCACTGAGAATGAGGGGGTCCTGTGGGGGTCCTGTGGGGGCAGGGTCACTGAGTATGAGGGGGCCCGGTCTGAGCCTTGTGGGGGCAGGGTGACTGATAATGAGGGGGTCCTGTGGGGGCCCTGTGGGGGCAGTATCACAGAGTAAGAGGGGGCCCTCTGGGGGCCTTGTGGGGGCAGGGTCACTGAGGATGAGGGGGTCCTGTGAGGGCCCTGAGGGGGTCCTGTGGGGGCCCTGGGGGGGCCCTGTGGGGGCAGTATCACTGAGAATAGGGGGGGTCCTGTGGGGGCCCTGTGGGTGCAGTATCACTGAGTATGAGGGGGTCCTGTGGGGGCCCTGTGGGTGCAGTATCACTGAGTATGAGGGTCCTGTGGGGGCCCTGTGGGGGCAGTATCACTGAGGATGAGGGGGTCCTGTGGGGATCCTTTGGGGGCAGTATCACTGAGTAAGAGGGGCCCTCTGGGGGCCTTGTGGGGGCAGGGTGACTGAGTATGAGGGTGCTGTGGAGGCAGAGTCACTGAGTATGAGGGGCGCTGTGGAGGCAGGGTCACTGAGGATGAGGTCCTTTGGGGGTCCTGTGGGGGGGTCAAGGTCACTGAGGATGAGGGGGTCCTGTCCTGTGGGGGCCCTGTGGGGCAGTATCACTGGGTTAGAGGGGTCCTGTAGGGGCCCTGTGGGGGCAGTATCACTGAGGATGAGGGGGTCCTCTGGGGGCCCAGTGGGGGCAATATCACTGAGTATGAGGGGTTCCTGTTGGGGTCCTGTGAAGGCAGGGTCACTGAGGATGAGGGGGTCCTGTTGGGGTCCAGTGGGGGCAGGGTCACTGAGTATGAGGGGGCCCTGTGGGGGCCATGTGGAGGCAGGGTCACTGAGTAAGAGGGGGTCCTGTGGGGATCCTTTGGGGGCAGTATCACTGAGTAAGAAGGGGGCACTCTGGGGCCCTTGTGGGGGCAGGGTCACTGAGTATGAGGGGGTGCTGTGGAGGCAGAGTCACTGAGTATGAGGGGCGCTGTGGAGGCAGGGTCACTGAGGATGAGGGGGTCCTTTGGGGGTCCTGTGGGGGCAAGGTCACTGAGGATGAGGGGGTCCTGTGGGGGTCCTGTGGGGGCCCTGTGGGGCAGTATCACTGATTTAGAGGGGGTCCTGTGGGGGCCCTGTGGGGGCAGTATCACTGAGGATGAGGGGTCCTCTGGGGGCCCAGTGGGGGCAATATCACTGAGTATGAGGGGGTCCTGTTGGGGTCCTGTGAAGGCAGGGTCACTGAGGATGAGGGGTCCTGTTGGGGTCCAGTGGGGGCAGGGTCACTGAGTATGGGGGCCCTGTGGGGCCATGTGGAGCAGGGTCACTGAGTATGAGGGTCCTGTGGGGGCAGGGTTACTGAGGATGATGGGGCCTGTGGGGCCATGTGGGGCAGGGTCACTGAGTATGAGGGGGTCCTGAGGGTAGGGTCACTGAGTATGAGGGGGTCCTGTGGGAGCCCTGTACAGGCAGGGTGACTGAGTATGAGGGGGTCCTGTGGGGGCCTGTGGGGCAGTGTCACTGAGTAAGAGGGGCCCTCTGGGAGGCATGTGGGGGCAGGGTCACTGAGTATGAGGGGGTTCTGTGGGGGCCCTGTGGTAACAGTATCACTGAGTAAGAGGGGGCCCTCTGGGGGCCTTGTGGGGGCAGGGTGATTGAAGATGAGGGGGTCCTGCGGGGGCCCTGTAGGGGCAGTATCACTGAGGATGAGGGGGTCCTGTGGGGATCCTGTGGGGGCAGATTCACTGAGTAAGAGGGGGTCCTGTGGGGGCCCTGTGGGGGCAGTGTCACTGAGTAAGAGGGCCCTCTGGGGGGCCTTGTGGGGGCAGGGTCACTGAGGATGAGGGGTCCTGTGGGGGCCTTGTTTGGGGCAGGGTCACTGAGGATGAGGGGTCGGTGGGGGCCCTGTGGGGGCCCTGTGGAGGCAGTATCACTGAGGATGAGGCGGTCCTGTGGAGATCCTGTGGGGGCAGTATCACTGAGTAAGAGGGGGCCCTCTGGGGGGCCTGTGGGGGCAGGGTGACTGAGTATGAGGGCGTCCTGTGGTGGCCCTGTGGTAGCAGTATCACTGAGTAAGAGGGCCCTCTGGAGGCCTTTTGGGGGCAGGGTCACTGAGGATGAGGGGTCCTGTGGGGGCCCTGTGGGGCAGTATCACTGAGTATGGGGCCCCTGTGGGGGCCACTGTATGGGGGCCTGTATCACTGAGGATGAGGGGGTCCTGTGGGGGCCCTGTGGGGGCCCTGTGGGGGCAGTATCACTGAGGATGAGGGGGTCCTGTGGGGGCCTGGGTCACTGAGTATGAGAGGGTCCTGTGGGGATCCTGTGGGGGCAGTATCACTGAGTAAGAGGGGGCCCTCTGGGGGCCTTCTGGGGGCAGGGTCACTGAGGATGAGGGGGTCCTGTGGGGGTCCTGTGGGGGCCCTGTGGGGGCCCTGTGGGGGCAGGGTCAATGAGTATGAGGGGTCATGTGGGGGCCATGTGGGGGGTCACTGAGTATGAGGGGTCCTGTGGGGGCAGGGTCACTGAGTATGAGGGGGGCCCTGTGGGGGCCATGTGGGGGCAGGGTCACTGAGTATGAGGGGTCCTGTGGGGGCAGGGTCACTGAGTATGAGGGGCCCTGTGGGGGCCATGTGGGGTAAGGTCACTGAGTATGAGGGGATCCTGTGGGGCAGGGTCACTGAGTATGAGGGGCCCTGTGGGAGCCCTGTGGGGAAGGGTGACTGAGTATGAGAGGGGTCCTGTGGGGGCACTGTGGGGGCAGAATCACTGAGGATGAGGGGGTCCTGTGGGGCAGGGTCACTGAGTATGAGGGTGCTGTGGAGGCAGAGTCACTGAGTATGAGGGGGTCCTTTGGGGCCCTCTGGGGGCAGTATCACTGAGGATGAGGGGGTCCTGTGGGGGCCCTGTGGTGGCCCTGTGGGGGCAGTATCACTGAGGATGAGGGTCCTGTGGGGGCCCTGTGGGGGCAGGGTCACTGAGTATGAGGGTCCTGTGGGGGCCCTGTGGGGCAGTATCACTGAGTAAGAGGGGCCCTCTGGGGGCCTTGTGGGGGCAGGGTCACTGAAGATGAGGGGGTCCTGTGGGGGCCCTGTGGGGCAGGGTCACTGAGTATGAGGGGGCCTGTGGGGGCCATGTGGGGGCAGGGTAACTGAGTATGTGGCGGTCCTGTGGGGCATGGTCACTGAGTATGAGGGAGCCCGTGGGAGCCCGGTGACTGAGTATGAGGGGGTCCTGTGCGGGCCCTGTGGGGCAATATCACTGAGTAAAGGGGCCCTCTGGGGGATGTGTGGGGCAGGGTCACTGAGGATGAGGGGGTCCTGTGGGGCCCTGTGGGGGCAGGGTCACTGAAGATGAGGGGGTCCTGTGGGGGCCCTGTGGGGGCAGTATCACTGAGGATGAGGGGTCCTGTGGGGATCCTTTGGGGGCAGTATCACTGAGTAAGAGGGCCCTCTGGGGGCCTTGTGGGGCAGGGTCACTGAGTATGAGGGTGCTGTGGAGGCAGGGTCACTGAGTATGAGGGGGCCCTGGTGGGAGACCTGTGGGCAGGGTGACTGAGTATGAGGGGCGTCCTGTGGGGGCCCTGTGGTAGCAGTATCACTGAGTAAGAGGGCCCTCTGGAGGCCTTGTGGGGCAGGGTCACTGAGGATGAGGGGGTCCTGTGGGGGCCTGTGGGGCAGTATCACTGAGGATGAGGGGGTCCTGTGGGGGCAGTATCACTGTGTATGAGGGGGTCCTGTGGGGGTCCTGTGAAGGAAGGGTCACTGAGGATGAGGGGGTCCTGTCAGGGTCCTGTGAGGGCAGGGTCAATGACTATGAGGGGCCCTGTGGGGCCATGTGGGGCAGGGTCACTGAGTATGAGGGTCCTGTGGGGGCAGGGTCACTGAGTATGAGGGGGCCCTGTGGGGGCCATGTGGGGGCAGGGTCAATTAGTATGAGGGGTCCTGTGGGGCCCTGTGGGGAAGTATCACTGAGGATGAGGGGGTCCTGTGGGGGCCGTGTGGGGGGCAGGGTCACTGAGTATGAGGGGCCCTGTGGGGCCCTGTGGGGCAGGGTCACTGAGTATGAGGGGGTCCTGTGGGGATCCTCTGGGGGCAGTATCACTGAGTAAGAGGGGGCCCTCTGGGGGCCTTTTGGGGGCAGGGTCACTGTGGATGAGGGGGTCCTGTGGGGGTCCTGTGGGGGACCTGTGGGGGCAGGGTCAATGAGTATGAGGGGGTCCTGTGGGGGCCATGTGGGGGCAGGGTCACTGAGTATGAGGGGGTCCTGTGGGGGCAGGTTCACTGAGTATGAGGGGGCCCTGTGGGGACCATGTGGGGTAAGGTCACTGAGTATGACGGGATCCTGTGGGGCAGGTCACTGAGTATGAGGGGCCCTGTGGGAGCCCTGTGGGGAGGGGTGACTGAGTATGAGAGGGTCCTGTGGGGGCACTGTGGGGGCAGTATCACTGAGGATGAGGGGGTCCTGTGGGGCAGGGTCACTGAGTATGAGGGGGTGCTGTGGAGGCAGAGTCACTGAGTATGAGGGTGCTGTGGAGGCAGGATCAATGAGGATGAGGGGGTCCTTTGGGGGTCCTGTGGGTACAAGGTCACTGAGTATGAGGGGGTCCTGTGGGGGCCCTGTGGGGGCAGTATCACTGTGTTAGAGGGGGCCCTCTGGGGGCCCTGTGGGGGCAGGGTCACTGAGTATGAGGGGGTCCTGTGGGGGCCCTGTGGGGGCAGTATCACTGAGGATGAGGGGGTCCTGTGGGGATCCTGTGGGGGCAGATTCACTGAGTAAGAGGGGGTCCTGTGGGGGCCCTGTGGGTCCCCTGTGGGGGCAGTATCACTGAGGATGAGGGGGTCCTGTGGGGGCCCTGTGGGGGCAGGGTCACTGAGTATGAGGGGGCCCTGTGGGGGCCATGTGGGGGCAGGGTCACTGAGTATGAGGGGGTCCTGTGGGGGCAGGGTCACTGAGTATGAGGGGGCCTGTGAGGGTCCTGTGGGGGCAGGGTGACTGAGTATGAGGGGGTCCTGTGGGGGCCCTGTGGGGGCAGTATCACTGAGCAAGAGGGGGGCAGAGTCCTGTGGGGGCCTGTGGGGCAGGGTCACTGAAGATGAGGGGGTCCTGTGGGGGCCCTGTGGGGCAGTATCACTGAGGATGAGGGTCCTGTGGGGATCCTGTGGGGGCAGTATCACTGAGTAAGAGGGGGCCCTCTGGGGGCCTTGTGGGGCAGGGTCACTGAGTATGAGGGGTGCTGTGGAGGCAGGGTCACTGAGTATGAGGGGGTCCTGTGGGAGACCTGTGGGGGCAGGGTGACTGAGTATGAGGGGCCCTGGGGGCCATGTGGAGGCAGGGTCACTGAGCATGAGGGGGTCCTGTGGGGCAGGGTCACTGAGTATGAGGGGCCTGTGGGGGCCATGTGGGGGCAGGGTCCTGAGTATGAGGGGGTCCTGTGGGGGCAGGGTCACTGAGTATGAGGAGGCCCGGTGGGAGCCCTGTAGGGCAGGGTGACTGAGTATGAGGGGTCCTGTGGGGGTCCTGTGGGGCCCTGTGGGGGCAGTATCACTGAGTAAGAGGGGGCCCTCTGGGGGCCTTCTGGGGCAGGGTCACTGAGGATGAGGGGGTCCTGTGGGGCCCTGTGGGGCCTGTGGGGCAGTATCACTGAGGATGAGGGGGCCCTGTGGGGGCCACTGAGTATGAGGGGCCTGTGGGGATCCTGAGTATAACTGAGTGAGGGGCCCTCTGGGGGCCATGGGGGCAGGGTCACTGAGGATGAGGGGGTCCTGTGGGGGTCCTGTGGGGGCAGGGTCACTGAGTAATGAGGGGGGGTCCTGTGGGGGCCATGTGGGGGCAGGGTCACTGAGTATGAGGGGCACCTGTGGGGCAGGGTCACTGAGTATGAGGGGGCCCTGGGGACCATGTGGGGGCAGGGTGACTGAGTATGAGGGGATCCTGTGGGGCCCTGTGGTAGCAGTATCACTGAGTATGAGGGGGCCCTCTGGAGGCCTTGTGGGGCAGGGTCACTGAGGATGAGGGGGTCCTGTGGGGGCCCTGTGGGGGCAGTATCACTGAGGATGAGGGGGTCCTGTGGGGGCAGTATCACTGTGTATGAGGGGGTCCTGTGGGGTCCTGTGGAGGCAGGGTCACTGAGGATGAGGGTCCTGTGGGGGCCTGTGGGGCAGGGTCACTGAGGATGAGGGGGTCCTGTGGGGGCCCTGTGGTGGCCCTGTGGAGGCAGGGTCACTGAGTATGAGGGGGCCCTGTGGGGGCCCTGTGGGGCAGGGTCACTGAGTATGAGGGGGGCCTGTGGGGGCCATGTGGGGGCAGGGTCACTGAGTATGAGGGGGTCCTGTGGGGGCAGGTCACTGAGTATGAGGGGGTCCTGTGGGGGCAGGGTCACTGAGTATGAGGGGGCCCTGTGGGGGCCTGTGGGGCAGGGTGACTGAGTATGAGGGGGTCCTGTGGGGGCCCTCTGGGGCAGTATCACTGAGTATGAGGGGGCCCTCTGGGGGCCTGTGGGGCAGGGTCACTGAGGATGAGGGGGTCCTGTGGGGGCCCTGTGGGGCCCTGTGGGGAAGTATCACTGAGGATGAGGGGTCCTGTGGGGCCCTGTGGGGGCAGGGTCACTGAGTATGAGGGGGTCCTGTGGGGGCCCTGTGGGGGCAGGGTCACTGAGTATGAGGGGCCCTGTGGGGGCCTGTGTGGAGGCAGGGTCACTGAAGATGAGGGTCCTGTGGGGGCCCTGTGGGGCAGGGTCACTGAGTATGAGGGGCCCTGTGGGGGCCATGTGGGGCAGGGTCACTGAGTATGTGGCGGTCCTGTGGGGCCCGGTGACTGAGTATGAGGGGGTCCTGTGCGCGCCCTGGGGGCAATATCAATGAGTAAAAGGGGCCCTCTGGGGGCCTGTGGGGCAGGGTCACTGAGGATGAGGGGGTCCTGTGGGGGTCCTGTGGGGCAGGGTCACTGAGTATGAGGGGCCCTGGGGGAACCTCTGGGGGCAGGGTCACTGAGTATGAGGGGGTCCTGTGGGGGCCCTGTGGGGCTGGCTCACTGAGGATGAGGGGTCCTTTGGGGGTCCTGTGGGGCCAGGGTCACTGAGTATGAGGGGCCCTGTGGGGCCATGTGGGGCAGGGTCACTGAGCATGAGGGGGTCCTGTGGGGGCAGGGTCACTGAGTATGAGGGGGCCCTGTGGGGGCCATGTGGGGGCAGGGTCACTGAGTATGAGGGGGTCCTGTGGGGGCAGGGTCACTGAGTATGAGGGGGGCCTGTGGGAGCCCTGTAGGGGCAGGGTGACTGAGTATGAAGGGGTCCTGTGGGGGCCTGTGGGGGCAGTATCACTGAGTAAGAGGGGCCCTCTGGGGCTGGGGGCAGGGTCACTGAGGATGAGGGGGTCCTGTGGGGGCCTGTGGGGGCAGGGTCACTGAGTATGAGGGGGTCCTGTGGGGGCCCTGTGGGGGCAGGGTCACTGAGTATGAGGGGCCCTGTGGGGATCCTGTGGGGCAGGGTCACTGAGTATTAGGGGGCCCTGTGGGGGCCCTGTGGGGCAGGGTCACTGAGGATGAGGGGGTCCCTGTGGGGGCCCTGTGGGGGCAGGGTCACTGAGTGAGGCCTGTGGGGGCAGGGTCACTGAGTATGAGGGGGTCCTGTGGGGCCCTGTGGGGCAGGGTCACTGAGTATGAGGGGGTCCTGTGGGGGGCCGAGGATGAGGGGGTCTGGGGAGCCATGTGGGGCAGGGTCACTGAGTATGAGGGGTCCTGTGGGGCCTGTCACTGAGTATGAGGGGGGGTCCTGTGGGGGCCTGTGGGGCCACTGAGTATGAGGGGCCCTGTGGGGCCCTGAGGGGCAGGGTCACTGAGATGAGGGGTCCTGTGGGGGCCCTGTGGGGGCAGTATCACTGAGGATGAGGGGGTCCTGTGGGGATCCTGTGGGGGCAGGGTCACTGAGGATGAGGGGCCCTGTGGGGGCCCTGTGGGGGCAGGGTCACAGAGGATGAGGGGGTCCTGTGGGGATGTGGGGCAGTATCACTGAGTAAGAGGGGCCCTCTGGGGGCCTTCTGGGGGCAGGGTCACTGAGGATGAGGGGGTGGGGTCCTGTGGGGGTCCTGTGGGGCCCTGTGGGGCAGGGTCACTGAGTATGAGGGGGTCCTGTGGGGGCCATGTAAGGGGCAGGGTCACTGAGTATGAGGGGGTCCTGTGGGGGGCAGGGTCACTGAGTATGAGGGGGTCCTGTGGGGGCCATGTGGGGGTAAGGTCACTGAGTATGAGGGGATCCTGTGGGGGCAGGGTCACTGAGTATGAGGGGCCCTGTGGGAGCCCTGTGGGGGAAGGGTGACTGAGTATGAGAGGGTCCTGTGGGGGCACTGTGGGGCAGTATCACTGAGGATGAGGGGGCCCTGTGGGGGCAGGGTCACTGAGTATGAGGGGGTGCTGTGGAGGCAGAGTCACTGAGTATGAGGGGTGCTGTGGGGCAGGGTCAATGAGGATGAGGGGGTCCTTTGGGGGTCCTGTGGGGGCAGGGTCACTGAGTATGAGGGGGTCCTGTGGGGGCCCTGTGGGGGCAGTATCACTGTGTTAGAGGGGGCCCTGGGGGCCTTGTGGGGCAGTAGGGGGTCACTGAGGATGAGGGGGTCCTGTGGGGGCCCTGTGGGGGCAGTATCACTGAGGATGAGGGGGTCCTGTGGGGATCCTGTGGGGCAGATTCAATGAGTAAGAGGGGGTCCTGTGGGGGCCCTGTGGGTCCTGAGTGGGGTGGGGGCAGGGTCACTGAGGATGAGGGGGTCCTGTGGGGCCCTGTGGGGTATCACTGAGTAGGAGGTGGTCCTGTGGGGGCCCTGTGGGGGCAGGGTCACTGAGGATGAGGGGTCCTGTGGGGGCCCTGTGGGGCAGGGTCACTGAGTATGAGGGGGCCCTGTGGTTGCCATGTGGGGGCAGGGTCATTGAGTATGAGGGGGTCCTGTGGGGGCAGGGTCACTGAGTATGAGGGGCCCTGTGGGGCCCTGTGGGGGCAGGGTCACTGAGTATGAGGGGGTCCTGTGGGGGCAGGGTCACTGAGTATGAGGGGGCCCTTTGGGGGCAGGGTCACTGAGTATGAGGGGGCCCTGTGGGGGCCTGTGGGGGCAGGGTCACTGAGTATGAGGGGGTCCTGTGGGGGCCCTGTGGGGGCAGTATCACTGAGGATGAGGGGGTCCTGTGGGGGCCCTGTGGGGGCAGTATCACTGAGGATGAGGGGGTCCTGTGGGGCCCTGTGGGGCAGGGTCACTGAGTATGAGGGGGTCCTGTGGGGGCCCTGTGGGGGCAGTATCACTGAGTAAGAGGGGGCCCTCTGGGGGCCTTGTGGGGCAGGGTCACTGAGGATGAGGGGGTCCTGTGGGGGCCCTGTGGGGCAGGGTCACTGAGTATGAGGGGGCCTGTGGGGGCCTGTGGGGCAGGGTCACTGAGTATGAGGGGGGCCTGTGGGGCCCTGTGGGGGCAGGGTCACTGAGGATGAGGGGGTCCTGTGGGGGCCCTGTGGGGGCAATATCACTGAGTAAGGGGCCCTGGGGGTCCTGGGGCAGGGTCACTGAGGATGAGGGGGTCCTGTGGGGGCCCTGGGGGGCAGGGTCACTGAAGATGAGGGGGTCCTGTGGGGGCCCTGTGGGGGCAGTATCACTGAGGATGAGGGGGTCCTGTGGGGATCCTTTGTTGGCAGTATCACTGAGTAAGAGGGGGCCCTGTGGGGCCTTGTGGGGCAGGGTCACTGAGTATGAGGGGCACTGTGGAGGCAGGGGTCACTGAGGATGAGGGGGTCCCTTGGGGGTCCTGTGGGGCAAGGTCACTGAGTATGAGGGGGTCCTGTGGGGGCCCTGTGGGGGCAGTATCACTGAGGTTAGAGGGGGTCCTGTGGGGGCCCTGTGGGGGCAGTATCACTGAGGATGAGGGGGTCCTGTGGGGGCCCAGTGGGGGCAGGGTGTCACTGAGTATGAGGGGGTCCTGTTGGGGTCCTGTGAAGGCAGGGTCACTGAGGATGAGGGGGTCCTGTGGGGGTCCTGTGGGGCAGGGTCACTGAGTATGAGGGGCCCTGTGGGGGCCATGTGGAGGCAAGGTCACTGAGTATGAAGGGGTCCTGTGGGGGCAGGGTCACTGAGTATGATGGGGCCCTGTGGGGGCCATGTGGGGGCAGGGTCACTGAGTATGAGGGGGTCCTGAGGGGGCAGGGTCACTGAGTATGAGGGGGTCTGTGGGAGCCCTGTACGGGCAGGGTGACTGAGTATGAGGGGGTCCTGTGGGGGCCCTGTGGGGGCAGTGTCACTGAGTAAGAGGGGCCCTCTGGGGGCCTTGTGGGGGCAGGGTCACTGAGGATGAGGGGGTCCTGAGGGGGCAGGGTCACTGAGTATGAGGGGGTCCTGTGGCCCTGTGGGCAGGGTCACTGAGTATGAGGGGGTCCTGTGGGGGCCCTGTGGGGGCAGTGTCACTGAGTATGAGGGGGCCCTGTGGGGCCCTGTGGGGGCAGTATCACTGAGGATGAGGGTCCTGTGGGGGCCTGTGGGGCAGGGTCACTGAGTATGAGGGGGCCTGTGAGGGCCATGTGGGGCAGGGTCACTGAGTATGAGGGGGCCCTGTGGGAGACCTGTGGGGGCAGGGTCACTGAGTATGAGGGGTCCTGTGGGGGCCCTGGTAGCAGTATCACTGAGTAAGGGGGCCCTCTGGGGGGCCTTGTGGGGCAGGGTCACTGAGGATGAGGGGGCCCTGTGGGGGCCCTGTGGGGCAGGGTCACTGAGTATGAGGGGGTCCTGTGGGGGCCTGTGGGGCAGGGTCACTGAGGATGAGGGGCCCTGTGGGGAGGCCGGTGGGGAGCAGACTGAGTATGAGGGGGCCCTGTGGGGGCCATGTGGGGCAGGGTCACTGAGCATGAGGGTCCTGTGGGGGCAGGGTCACTGAGTATGAGGGCCCTGGGGGGCCCTCTGGGGGCAGGGTCACTGAGTATGAGGGGGTCCTGTGGGGGCCCTGTGGGGGCAGTATCACTGAGGATGAGGGGTCCTTTGGGGGTCTTGTGGGGCAGGGTCACTGAGTATGAGGGGGCCCTGTGGGGGCCCTGTGGGGCAGGGTCACTGAGTATGAGGGGGTCCTGTGGGGGCCTGTGGGGGCAGGGTGACTGAGTATGAGGGGTCCTGTGGGGCCCTGTGGGGCAGTATCACTGAGGATGAGGGGGTCCTGTGGGGGCCCTGTGGTGGCCCTGTGGGGCAGGGTCACTGAGGATGAGGGGGTCCTGTGGGGGCCCTGTGGGGCAGTATCACTGAGGATGAGGGGTCCTGTGGGGGCCCTGTGGGCCCTGTGGGGGCAGTATCACTGAGGATGAGGGGGTCCTGTGGGGGCCCTGTGGGGGCAGGGTCACTGAGTATGAGTGGGGCCTGTGGGGGCGCTGTGGGGGCAGTATCACTGAGTATGAGGGGGTCCCTGTGGGGGCCTGTGGGGGCAGGGTCACTGAGGATGAGGGGGCCCTCTGGGGCCTTGTGGGGCAGGGTCACTGAGTATGAGGGGGTCCTGTGGGGCCATGTGGGGGCAGGGTCACTGAGTATGTGGGGGTCCTGTGGGGGCATGGTCACTGAGTATGAGGGGGTCCCGTGGGAGCCCGGTGTGAGTATGAGGGGGTCCTGTGGGGGCCTGTGGGGCAGTATCACTGAGTAAAGGGGGCCCTCTGGGGGCCTGTGGGTTCAGGGTCACTGAGGATGAGGGGGTCCTGTGGGGGCCCTGTGGGGGCAGGGTCAGTGAAGATGAGGGGGTCCTGTGGGGCCCTGTGGGGCAGTGTCACTGAGGATGAGGGGGTCCTGTGGGGATCCTTTGGGGGCAGTATCACTGAGTAAGAGGGGCCCTGGGGGCCTTGTGGGGCAGGGTCACTGAGTATGAGGGGGTGCTGTGGAGGCAGAGTCACTGAGTATGAGGGGCACTGTGGAGGCAGGGTCACTGAGGATGAGGGGGTCCTTTGGGGGTCCTGTGGGGCAAGGTCACTGAGTATGAGGGGGTCCTGTGGGGGCCCTGTGGGGGCAGTATCACTGGGTTAGAGGGTCCTGTGGGGGCCCTGTGGGGCAGTATCACTGAGGATGAGGGGGTCCTGTGGGGGCCCAGTGGGGCAATATCACTGAGTATGAGGGGGTCCTGTTGGGGTTCTGTGAAGGCAGGGTCACTGAGGATGAGGGGTCCTGTGGGGGTCCAGTGGGGGCAGGGTCACTGAGTATGAGAGGGCCCTGTGGGGCCATGTGGAGGCAGGGTCACTGAGTATGAAGGGGTCCTGTGGGAGCAGGGTCACTGAGGATGATGGGGCCCTGTGGGGGCCATGTGGGGGCAGGGTCACTGAGTATGAGGGGGTCCTGTGGGGCAGGGTCACTGAGTATGAGGGGGCCCGGTGGGAGCCCTGTATGGGCAGGGTGACTGAGTATGAGGGGGTCCTGTGGGGGCCCTGTGGGGGCAGTGTCACTGAGTAAGAGGGGGCCCTCTGGGGGCCTTATGGGGGCAAGGTCACTGAGGATGAGGGGGTCCTGAGGGGGCAGGGTCACTGAGTATGAGGGGGCCTGTGGGGCCCTGTACAGGCAGGGTGACTGAGTATGAGGGGGTCCTGTGGGGGCCTGTGGGGGCAGTGTCACTGAGTAGAGGGGCCCTGTGGGGGCCCTGTGGGGCAGTATCACTGAGGATGAGGGGTCCTGTGGGGCCCTGTGGGGGCAGGGTCACTGAGTATGAGGGGCCCTGTGAGGGCCATGTGGGTCAGGGTCACTGAGTATGAGGGGGCCCTGTGGGAGACCTGTGGGGGCAGGGTGACTGAGTATGAGGGCGTCCTGTGGGGGCCCTGTGGTAGCAGTATCACTGAGTAAGAGGGGCCCTCTGGTGGCCTTGTGGGGCAGGGTCACTGAGGATGAGGGGGTCCCTGTGGGGCCCTGTGGGGGCAGTATCACTGAGGATGAGGGGGTCCTGTCGGGGCAGTATCACTGAGTATGAGGGGGTCCTGTGGGGGTCCTGTGAAGGCAGGGTCACTGAGAATGAGGGGGTCCTGTGGGGGTCCTGTGAGGGCAGGGTCACTGACTATGAGGGGGCCCTGTGGGGGCCATGTGGAGGCAGGGTCACTGAGTATGAGGGGGTCCTGTGGGGGCAGGGTCACTGAGTATGAGGGGGCCTGTGGGGCCATGTGGGGCAGGGTCACTGAGTATGAGGGGCCCTGTGGGGGCCATGTGGGGGCAGGGTCACTGAGTATGAGGGGGTCCTGTGGGGCAGGGTCACTGAGTATGAGGGGGCCCGTGGGAGGCCTGTAGGGGCAGGGTGACTGAATATGAGGGGGTCCTGTGGGGGCCCTGTGGGAGCAGTATCACTGAGTAAGAGGGGGTCCTGTGGGGGCAGGGTCACTGAGGATGAGGGGGTCCTGTGGGGCCTGTGGGGGCAGTATCACTGAGGATGAGGGGGTCCTGTGGGGGCCCTGTGGGGGCAGGGTCACTGAGTATGAGGGGGTCCTGTGGGGGCCCTGTGGGGCAGTATCACTGAGTAAGAGGGCCCTCTGGGGGCCTTGTGGGGCAGGGTCACAGAAGATGAGGGTCCTGTGGGGGCCCAGCAGGGGGGCAGGGTCACTGAGTATGAGGGGCCCTGTGGGGCCATGTGGGGCAGGGTAACTGAGTATGTGGCGGTCCTGTGGGGGCAGGGTCACTGAGTATGAGGGGCCAGTGGGAGCCCTGGTGACTGAGTATGAGGGGTCCTGTGCGGGCCCTGTGGGGGCAATATCACTGAGTAAAGGGGGCCCTCTGGGGGCCTTGTGGGGGCAGGGTCACTGAGGATGAGGGGTCCTGTGGGGCCCTGTGGAGGCAGGGTCACTGAGTATGAGGGGCCCTGTGGGGGCCATGTGGGGGCAGGGTCACTGAGCATGAGGGGGTCCTGTGGGGGCAGGGTCACTGAGTATGAGAGGAGGCCCTGGGGAACCCTCTGGGGGCAGGGTGACTGAGTATGAGGGGGTCCTGTGGGGGCCCTGTGGGGGCTGGGTGACTGAGATGAGGGGGTCCTTTGGGGGTCTTGTGGGGGCAGGGTCACTGAGTATGAGGAGGCCCTGTGGGGGCCATGTGGAGGCAGGGTCACTGAGCATGAGGGGGTCCTGTGGGGGCAGGGTCACTGAGTATGAGGGGGCACTGTGGGGGCCATGTGGGGGCAGGGTCACTGAGTATGGGGGGGGTCCTGTGGGGCAGGGTCACTGAGTATGAGGAGGCCCGGTGGGAGCCCTGTAGGGGGCAGGGTGACTGAGTATGAAGGGGTCCTGTGGGGCCCTGTGGGGGCAGTATCACTGAGTAAGAGAGGGCCTCTGGGGGCCTTCTGGGGGCAGGGTCACTGAGGATGAGGGGTCCTGTGGGGGCCCTTTGGGGGGGCCCTTTGGGGGCAGTATCACTGAGGATGAGGGGGTCCTGTGGGGGCCCTGTGGGGGCAGGGTCACTCAGTATGAGGGGGTCCTGTGGGGATCCTGTGGGGCAGTATCACTGAGTAAGAGGGGGTCCTCTGGGGGTTTGTGGGGGCATGGTCACTGAGGATGAGGGGTCCTGTGGGGGCCCTGTGGGGGGCAGGGTCATTGAGTATGAGGGGGTCCTGTGGGGCCATGTGGGGCAGGGTCACTGAGTATGAGGGGGTCCTGTGGGGGCAGGGTCACTGAGTATGAGGGGGCCCTCTGGGGGCCATGTGGGGGCAGTGTCACTGAGTAAGAGGGGGCCCTCTGGGGGCCCTGTGGGGGCAGGGGTGACTGAGTATGAGGGCGTCCTGTGGGGCCCTGTGGTAGCAGTATCACTGAGTAAGAGGGGGACCCTCTGGGGGCCTTGTGGGAGCAGGGTCACTGAGGATGAGGGGGTCCTGAGGGGGCCCTGTGGGGCAGTATCACTGAGGATGAGGGGGTCCTGTGGGGATCCTGTGGGGGCAGGGTGACTGAGTATGAGGGGGTCCTGTGGGGGCCCTGTGGGGGCAGGGTGACTGAGTATGAGGGGGTCCTGTGGGGGCCCTGTGGGGCAGTATCCCTGAGTAGAGGGGCCCTCAGGGGCCTTGTGGGGAAGGGTCACTGAGGATGAGGGGGTCCTGTGGGGCCCTTGGGGGCAGTATCACTGTGAATGACGGGGGTCCTGTGGGGATCCTGTGGGGGCAGTATCACTGAGTAAGAGGCCCTCTGGGGCCCTGTGGGGAAGGGTCACTGAGGAGGAGGGGGTCCTGTGGGGCCCTGTGGGGCAGGGTCACTGAGTATGAGGGGGCCTTGTGGGCCATATGGGGGCAGGGTCACTTAGTATGAGGGGGTCCTGTGGGGGCAGGGTCACTGAGTATGAGGGGCCATGGGGGCCCCGTGGGGGCAGGGTGATTAGTATGATGGGGGTCCTGTGGGGCCCTGTGGGGGCAGGGTCACTGAGTATGAGGGTCCTGTGGGGGGCAGGGTCACTGAGGATGAGGGGGTCCTGTGGGGGGGCAGGGTCACTGAATATGAGGGGGTCCTGTTGGGGCCCTGTGGGGCAGTATCACTGAGTAAGAGGGGCCCTCTGGAGGGCCCTCTGGGGCCTGTGGGGGCAGGGTGACTGAAGATGAGGGGTCCTGTGGGGGCCTTGTGGGGCAGTATCACTGAGGATGAGGGGGTCCTGTGGGGGCCGTGTGGGGGCAGGGTCACTGAGTATGAGGGGCCCTCTGGGGATCCATGTGGGGGCAGTGTCACTGAGTAAGAGGGGGCCTTCTGGGGGCCTTGTGGGGCAGGGTCAGTGAGTATGAGGGGGTCCTGTGGAGGCCCCGTGGGGGCAGTATCACTGAGAATGAGGAGGTCCTGTGGGGATCCTGTGGGGGCAGTATCACTGAGTAAGAGGGGGTCCTGGGGGGGGCAGGGTCATTGAGGATGAGGGGGTCCTGTTGGGGCCCTGTGGGGCAGGGTCACTGAGGATGAGGGGTCCTGTGGGGGCAGGGTCACTGAGTATGAGGAGGCCCTGTGGGGGCCATGTAGAGGCAGGGTCACTGAGCATGAGGGGGTCCTGTGGGGGCAGGGTCACTGAGTATGAGGAGGCCCGGTGGGAGCCCTGTAGGGGCAGGGTGACTGAGTATGAAGGGGTCCTGTGGGGCCCTGTGGGGCAGTATCACTGAGTAAGAGAGGGCCCTCTGGGGCCTTCTGGGGGCAGGGTCACTGAGGATGAGGGGGGTCCTGTGGGGGCCCTTTGGGGCCCTTTGGGGCAGTATCACTGAGGATGAGGGGGTCCTGTGGGGGCCCTGTGGGGGGCAGGGTCACTGAGTATGAGGGGGTCCTGTGGGGGCATCCTGTGGGGCAGTATCACTGAGTAAGAGGGGGTCCTCTGGGGTTTGTGGGGGCATGGTCACTGAGGATGAGGGGTCCTGTGGGGGCCTGTGGGGGCCCTGTGGGGGCAGGGTCATTGAGTATGAGGGGGTCCTGTGGGGGCCATGTGGGGGCAGGGTCACTGAGTATGAGGGGGTCCTGTGGGGGCAGGGTCACTGAGTATGAGGGGGCCCTCTGGGCCCTGTGGGGGCAGTGTCACTGAGTAAGAGGGGGCCCTCTGGGGGCCCTGTGGGGCAGGGTGACTGAGTATGAGGGCGTCCTGTGGGGGCCCTGTGGTAGCAGTATCACTGAGTAAGAGGGGACCCTCTGGGGCCTTGTGGGGGCAGGGTCACTGAGGATGAGGGGGTCCTGTGGGGGCCCTGTGGGGGCAGTATCACTGAGGATGAGGGGGTCCTGTGGGGATCCTGTGGGGGCAGGGTGACTGAGTATGAGGGGGTACTGTGGGGTCCTGTGGGGGCAGGGTGCCTGAGTGTGAGGGGGTCCTGTGGGGCCCTGTGGGGCAGTATCACTGAGTAAGAGGGCCCTCTGGGGGCCTTGTGGGGAAGGGTCACTGAGGATGAGGGGTCCTGTGGGGCCCTTGGGGGCAGTATCACTGTGAATGAGGGGGTCCTGTGGGGATCCTGTGGGGGCAGTATCACTGAGTAAGAGGGGGCCCTCTGGGGGCCCTGTGGGGAAGGGTCACTGAGGAGGAGGGGGTCCTGTGGGGGGCCCTGTGGGGCAGGGTCACTGAGTATGAGGGGGCCCTTGGGGCCATATGTAGAAGCAGCGTCACTTAGTATGAGGGGGTCCTGTGGGGGCAGGGTCACTGAGTATGAGGGGGCCATGTGGGAGCCCTGTGGGGGCAGGGGTGATTGAGTATGAGGGTCCTGTGG
>CM040752.1:347552-364377 GCA_022829145.1 Albula goreensis
CTCTGGGGGCCTTGTGGGGAAGGGTCACTGAGGATGAGGGGGTCCTGTGGGGCCCTTGGGGCAGTATCACTGTGAATGAGGGGGTCCTGTGGGGATCCTGTGGGGCAGTATAACTGAGTAAGAGGGGGCCTCTGGGGCCCTGTGGGGAAGGGTCACTGAGGAGGAGGGTCCTGTGGGGCCCTGTGGGGCAGGGTCACTGAGTATGAGGGGCCTTGGGGGCCATATGGGGGCAGGGTCACTTAGTATGAGGGGGGTCCTGTGGGGGCAGGTCACTGAGTATGAGGGGGCCATGTGGGAGCCCGTGGGGCAGGGTGATTGAGTATGAGGGGGTCCTGTGGGGCCCTGTGGGGCAGGGTCACTGAGTATGAGGGGGTCCTGTGGGGGCAGGGTCACTGAGGATGAGGGGGTCCTGTGGGGGCCTGTGGGGGCGGGGTCACTGAATATGAGGGGGTCTTGTTGGGGCCCTGTGGGGGCAGTATCACTGAGTAAGAGGGGGCCCTCTGGGGGCAGGGTGACTGAAGATGAGGGGGTCCTGTGGGGCCCTGTGGGGGCAGTATCAATGAGGATGAGGGGGTCCTGTGGGGGCCGAGTGGGGGCAGGGTCACTGAGTATGAGGGTCCTCTGGGGCCCTGTGGGGGGCAGTATCACTGAGTAAGAGGCCCTCTGGGGGAAGGCTTGTGGGGAAGGGTCACTGAGGATGGGGTCCTGTGGGGGCCCTGTGGGGGGGTATCACTGAGAATGAGGGGGTCCTGTGGGATCCTGTGGGGGCAGTATCACTGAGTAAGAGGGGCCCTCTGGGGGCCTTGTGGGGGGCAAGGTCACTGAGGATGAGGGGGTCCTGTGGGGCCTGTGGGGACAGTATCACTGAGGATGAGGGGTCCTGTGGGGCAGGGTCACTTAGTATGAGGGGGTCCTTAGGGGCCATGTAGGGGCAGGGTCACTTAGTATGAGGGGGTCCTGTGGGGCGGGGTTACTGAGGATGAGGCCTGTGGGAGCCCTGTGGGGGCAGGGTGATTGAGTATGAGAGGGTGGGGCCCTGTAAAAGCAGTATCACTGAGTAAGAGGGGGCCCTCTTGGGGCCTTGTGGGGCAGGGTCACTGAAGATGAGGGGTCCTGTGGGGGCCCTGTGGGGCAGTATCACTGAGGATGAGGGGGTCCTGTGGGGATCCTGTGGGGCAGTATCACTGAGTAAGAGGGGCCCTCTGGGGCCTTGTGGGGCAGGGTCACTGAGGATGAGGGGGTCCTGTGGGGATCCTGTGGGGCAGTATCACTGAGTAAGAGGGCCCTCTGGGGGTTTGTGGGGGAAGGGTCACTGAGGATGAGGGGGTCCTGTGGGGGTCCTGTGGGGGCCCTGTGGGGCAGGGTCACTGAGTATGAGGGGGTCCTTGGGGCCCTGTGGGGCCCTGTGGGGCAGTATCACTGAGGATGAGAGGGTCCTTTGGGGGCCCAGTGGGGGCAGTATCACTGACTATGAGGGGTCCTGTGGGGGTCCTGTGAAGGCAGGGTCACTGAGGATGAGGGGTCCTGTGGGGTCCTGTGGGGGCAGGGTCACTGAGTATGAGGGGGCCCAGTGGGGCCATTTGGGGCAGGGTCACTGAGTATGAGGGGGTCCTGTGGGGCAGGGTCACTGAGTATGAGGGGGCCCTGTGGGGGCCCTGTGGGGCAGGGTCACTGAGTATGAGGGGTTCTGTGGGGGCAGGGTCACTGAGTATGAGGGGGTCCTGTGGGGGGATGAGGGGGGGGTCACTGAGGATGAGGGGTCCTGTGGGGGCAGGGTATCACTGTGTATGAGGGGGTCCTGTGGGGGTCCTGTGAAGGCAGGGTCACTGAGGATGAGGGGGTCCTGTGGGGGTCCTGTGAGGGCAGGGTCACTGACTATGAGGGGGCCCTGTGGGGGCCATGTGGAGGCAGGGTCACTGAGTATGAGGGGGTCCTGTGGGGGCAGGGTCACTGAGTATGAGGGGGCCCTGTGGGGGCCATGTGGGGCAGGGTCACTGAGTATGAGGGGTCCTGTGGGGGCAGGGTCACTGAGTATGAGGGGGCCCTGTGGGAGGCCTGTGGGGGCAGGGTGACTGAGTATGAGGGGGCCTGTGGGGCCCTCTGGGGGCAGTATCACTGAGTAAAAAGGGGCCCTCAGGGGCCTTGTGGGGCAGGGTCACTGAGGATGAGGGGGTCCTGGGGTGCCCTGTGGGGCCCTGTGGGGGCAGTATCACTGAGGATGAGGGGTCCTGTGGGGGCCCTGTGGGGCAGGGCCACTGAGTATGAGGGGGTCCTGTGGGGCCTGTGGGGCAGTATCACTGAGTAAGAGGGGGGGGGCCTTGTGGGGCAAGGTCACTGAAGATGAGGATGTCCTGTGGGGGCCCTGAGGGGCAGGGTCACTGAGTATGAGGGGCCCTGTGGGGCCATGTGGGGCAGGGTAACTGAGTATGTGGCGGTCCTGTGGGGCAGGGTCACTGAGTATGAGGGGTCCTGTGGGGTGGGAGCCGGTGACTGAGTATGAGGGGTCCTGTGGGCGCCCTGTGGGGCAATATCACTGAGGATGAGGGCCTTCTGGGGCCTTGGGTGCAGGTCACTGAGGATGAGGGGTCCTGTGGGGCCCTGTGGGCAGGGTCACTGAGTATGAGGGGGCCTGTGGGGCCATGTGGGGCAGGGTCACTGAGCATGAGGGGGTCCTGTGGGGGCAGGGTCACTGAGTATGAGGGGGCCCTGGGGGAACCCTCTGGGGGCAGGGTGACTGAGTATGAGGGGGTCCTGTGGGGGCTGGGTCACTGAGGATGAGGGGGTCTTTTGGGTGTCCTGTGGGGGCTGGGTCACTGAGGATGAGGGGGTCCCTTTGGGGTCCTGTGGGGCAGGGTCACTGAGTATGACGGGGCCCTGTGGGGCCATGTGGAGGCAGGGTCACTGAGCATGAGGGGGTCCTGTGGGGGCAGGGTCACAGAGTATGAGGGGGCACTGTGGGGTCCATGTGGGGCAGGGTCACTGAGTATGGGGGTCCTGTGGGGCAGGGTCACTGAGTATGAGGAGGCCCGGTGGGAGCCCTGTAGGGGCAGGGTGACTGAGTATGAGGGGGTCCTGTGGGGCCCTGTGGGGCCCTGTGGGGGCAGTATCACTGAGTAAGAGGGGCCCTCTGGGGGCCTTCTGGGGGCAGGGTCACAGAGGATGAGGGGTCCTTTGGGGGTCCTGTGGGGGCAGGGGGGCTGAGTATGAGGGGGTCATGTGGGGGCCATGTGGGGGCAGGGTCACTGAGTATGAGGGGGCCCTGTGGGGGCCATGTGGGGCAAGGTCACTGAGTATGAGGGGATCCTGTGGGGGCAGGGTCACTGAGTATGAGGGAGCCCTGTGGGGAAGTCACTGAGCATGAGGGGTGACTGAGTATGAGAGGTCCTGTGGGGCACTGTGGGGACAGTATCACTGAGGATGAGGGGGTCCTGTGGGGGCAGGGTCACTGAGTATGAGGGGGTGCTGTGGAGGCAGAGTCACTGAGTATGAGGGGGTCCTGTGGGGGCCTTCTGGGGGCAGTATCACTGAGGATGAGGGGGTCCTGTGGGGGCCCTGTTGGGGGCCCTGTGGGGCAGTATCACTGAGGATGAGGGGGTCCTGTGGGGCCCTGTGGGGCAGGGTCACTGAGTATGAGGGGGCCCTGTGGGGGCCATGTGGGGCAGGGTCACTGAGCATGAGGGGGTCCTGTGGGGCAGGGTCACTGAGTATGAGGGGGCCCTGGGGAACCCTCTGGGGCAGGGTGACTGAGTATGAGGGGGTCCTGTGGGGGCTGGGTCACTGAGGATGAGGGGGTCTTTTGGGTGTCCTGTGGGGGCTGGGTCACTGAGGATGAGGGGGTCTTTTGGGGGTCCTGTGGGGCCAGGGTCACTGAGTATGAGGGGGCCCTGTGGGGGCCATGTGGAGGCAGGGTCACTGAGCATGAGGGGGTCCTGTGGGGCAGGGTCACAGAGTATGAGGGGGCACTGTGGGGGCCATGTGGGGGCAGGGTCACTGAGTATGGGGGGGTCCTGTGGGGGCAGGGTCAGTGAGTATGAGGAGGCCCGGTGGGAGCCCTCTAGGGGCAGGGTGACTGAGTATGAAGGGGTCCTGTGGGGGCCCTGTGGGGGCCCTGTGGGGGCAGTATCACTGAGTAAGAGGGGCCCTCTGGGGCCTTCTGGGGGGCAGGGTCACTGAGGATGAGGGGGTCCTTTGGGGGTCCTGTGGGGCCCTGTGGGGCTGGGTCAATGAGTATGAGGGGGTCATGTGGGGCCATGTGGGGGCAGGGTCACTGAGTATGAGGGGGCCCTGTGGGGGCCATGTGGGGGTAAGGTCACTGAGTATGAGGGGATCCTGTGGGGGCAGGGTCACTGAGTATGAGGGAGCCCTGTGGGGGAAGGGTGACTGAGTATGAGAGGGTCCCTGGGGGCACTGTGGGGACAGTATCACTGAGGATGAGGGGGTCCTGTGGGGGCAGGGTCACTGAGTATGAGGGGTGCTGTGGAGGCAGAGTCACTGAGTATGAGGGGGTCCTGTGGGGGCCTTCTGTGGGGGCAGTATCACTGAGGATGAGGGGGTCCTGTGGGGGCCCTGTTGTGGCCCTGTGGGGCAGTATCACTGAGGATGAGGGGGTCCTGTGGGGCCCTGTGGGGGCAGGGTCACTGAGTATGAGGGGGCCCTGTGGGGGCCATGTGGGGGCAGGGTCACTGAGTATGAGGGGGCCCGGTGGGAGCCCGGTGACTGAGCATAAGGGGGTCTTGTGCGGGTCCTGTGGGGCAATATCACTGAGAGGGGGCCCTGCCTTGGGGGCAGGGTCACTGAGGATGAGGGGGTCCTGTGGGGGCCCTGTGGGGGCAGGGTCACTGAAGATGAGGGGGTTCTGTGGGGGCCCTGTGGGGGCAGTATCACTGAGGATGAGGGGGTCCTGTGGGGATCCGTTGGGGGCAGTATCACTGAGTAAGAGGGGGCCCTCTGGGGGCCTTGTGAGGGCAGGGTCACTGAGTATGAGGGGGTGCTGTGGAGGCAGAGTCACTGAGTATGAGGGGCACTGTGGAGGCAGGGTCACTGAGGATGAGGGGGTCCTTTGGGGGTCCTGTGGGGGCAAGGTCACTGAGTATGAGGGGGTCCTGTGGGGGCCCTGTGGGGGCAGTATCACTGGGTTAGAGGGGGTCCTGTGGGGGCAGTATCACTGAGGATGAGGGGGTCCTGTGGGGGCCCAGTGGGGGCAATATCAATGAGTATGAGGAGGTCCTGTTGGGGTCCTGTGAAGGCAGGGTCACTGAGGATGAGGGGTCCTGTGGGGTCCAGTGGGGGCAGGGTCACTGAGTATGAGAGGGCCCTGTGGGGCCATGTGGAGGCAGGGTCACTGAGTATGAGGGGGCAATGTGGGGGCAGGGTCACTGAGGATGATGGGGCCCTGTGGGGCCATGTGGGGGCAGGGTCACTGAGTATGAGGGGGTCCTGAGTGGGCAGGGTCACTGAGTATGACGGGGCAAGGTGGGAGCCCTGTACGGGCAGGGTGACTGAGTATGAGGGGTCCTGTGGGGGCCCTGTGGGGCAGTGTCACTGAGTAAGAGGGCCCTCTGGGGGCCTTGTGGGGCAATGTCACTGAGGATGAGGGGTCCTTTGGGGCCATGGGGCCCTGTGGGGGCAGTATCACTGAGGATGAGGGGGTCCTGTGGGGCCCTGTGGGGCAGGGTCACTGAGTATATGAGGGGCCCCTGGGTGGGGTCATGTGGAGGCAGGGTCACTGAGCATGAGGGGGTCCTGGGGGGGCAGGGTCACTGAGTATGAGGGGCACTGTGGGGGCCATGTGGGGGCAGGGTCACTGAGTATGGGGGGGTCCTGTGGGGGCAGGGTCACTGAGTATGAGGAGGCCCGGTGGGAGCCCTGTAGGAGCAGGGTGACTGAGTATGAAGGGGTTCTGTGGGGGCCCTGAAGGGGCAGTATCACTGAGCAAGAGAGGGCCCTCTGGGCGCCTTCTGGGGGCAGGGTCACTGAGGATGAGGGGGTCCTGTGGGGGCCCTGTGGGGGCAGTATCACTGAGGATGAGGGGGTCCTGTGGGGGCAGGGTCACTGAGTATGAGAGGGTCCTGTGGGGATCCTGTGGGGGCAGTATCACTGAGTAAGAGGGCCCTCTGGGGGCCTTCTGGGGCAGGGTCACTGAGGATGAGGGGGTCCTGTGGGGTCCTGTGGGGGCCTGTGGGGCCCTGTGGGGGGAGGGTCAATGAGTATGAGGGGTCATGTGGGGGTCTTGTGGGGGCAGGGTCACTGAGTATGAGGGTCCTGTGGGGCAGGGTCACTGAGTATGAGGAGGCCCTGTGGGGCCATGTGGGGGTAAGGTCACTGAGTATGAGGGGATCCTGTGGGGGCAGGGTCACTGAGTATGAGGGGCCCTGTGGAGCCCTGGGGGGAAGGGTGACTGAGTATGAGAGGGTCCTGTGGGGGCACTGTGGGGCAGAATCACTGAGGATGAGGGGGTCCTGTGGGGCAGGGTCACTGAGTATGAGGGGGTGCTGTGGAGGCAGAGTCACTGAGTATGAGGGGGTCCTTTGGGGGCCCTCTGGGGGCAGTATCACTGAGGATGAGGGGGTCCTGTGGGGGCCCTGTGGTGGCCCTGTGGGGGCAGTATCACTGAGGATGAGGGGGTCCTGTGGGGCAGTGTGGGGGCAGGGTCACTGAGTATGAGGGGGTCCTGTGGGGGCCCTGTGGGGGCAGTATCACTGAGTAAGAGGGCCCTCTGGGGGCCTTGTGGGGGCAGGGTCACTGAAGATGAGGGGGTCCTGTGGGGGCCCTGTGGGGGCAGGGTCACTGAGTATGAGGGGGCCCTGTGGCAGCCATGTGGGGGCAGGGTAACTGAGTATGTGGCGGTACTGTGGGGGCATGGTCACTGAGGATGAGGGGTCCTGTGGGGCCCTGTGGTGGCCCTGTGGGGCAGTATCACTGAGGATGAGGGGTCCTGTGGGGCAGTGTGGGGCAATATCACTGAGTAAAGGGGGCCCTCTGGGGGCCGTGTGGGGGCAGGGTCACTGAGGATGAGGGGGTCCTGTGGGGGCCCTGTGGGGGCAGGGTCACTGAAGATGAGGGGGTCCTGTGGGGGCCCTGTGGGGGCAGTATCACTGAGGATGAGGGGGTCCTGTGGGGATCCCTTGGGGCAGTATCACTGAGTAAGAGGGGCCCTCTGGGGGCCTTGTGGGGGGCAGGGTCACTGAGTATGAGGGGGTGCTGTGGAGGCAGAGTCACTGAGTATGAGGGGCACTGTGGTGGCAGGGTCACTGAGGATGAGGGGGTCCTTTGGGGGTCCTGTGGGGGCAAGGTCACTGAGTATGAGGGGGTCCTGTGGGGGCCCTGTGGGGCAGTATCACTGGAGGTTAGAGGGGGTCCTGTGGGGGCCCTGTGGGGGCAGTATCACTGAGGATGAGGGGGTACTGTGGGGGCCCAGTGGGGGCAATATCACTGAGTATGAGGGGTCCTGTTGGGGTCCTGTGAAGGCAGGGTCACTGAGGATGAGGGTGTCCTGTGGGGGCCCAGTGGGGGCAGGGTCACTGAGTATGAGGGGGCCCTGTGGGGGCCATGTGGAGGGCAGGGTCACTGAGTATGAGGGGTCCTGTGGGGCTGGGTCACTGAGGATGATGGGGCCCTGTTGGGGCCATGTGGGGGCAGGGTCACTGAGTATGAGGGGGTCCTGAGTGGCAGGCAGGGTCACTGAGTATGAGGGGGCCCAGTGGGCCCTGTACGGGCAGGGTGACTGAGATGAGGGAGGGGGTCCTGTGGGGCAGTATCACTGAGGATGAGGGGGTCCTGTGGGGGCCCTGTGGGGCAGTGTCACTGAGGATGAGGGGTCCTTTGGGGCCATGTGGGGCAGTATCACTGAGGATGAGGGGGTCCTGTGGGGGCCATGTGGGTCAGGGTCACTGAGTATGAGGGGGCCCTGTGGGTGCCATGTGGGTCAGGTCACTGAGTATGAGGGGGCCCTGTGGGGCCCTGTGGGGCAGTATCACTGAATAAGAGGGCCCTCTGGGGGCCTTGTGGGGCAGGGTCACTGAGTATGAGGGGTCCTGTGGGGCAGTATCACTGTGTATGAGGGCCCTGTGGGGCAGGGTCACTGAGTATGAGGGGGTCCTGTGGGGGCAGGGTCACTGAGGATGAGGGGGTCCTGTGGGGGCAGGGTCACTGAGTATGAGGGGGCCCTGTGGGAGCCCTGTGGGGGCAGGGTGACTGAGTATGAGGGGGTCCTGTGGGGATCCTGTGCGGGCACTATCACTGAGTAAGAGGGGGCCCTCTGGGGCCTTGTGGGGGCAGGGTGACTGAGATGACGGGGTCATGTGGGGGCCCTGTGGGGAAGGGTCACTGAGCATGAGGGGGCCTTGTGGGGGCCATGTGGGGGCAGTATCACTGAGGATGAGGGGGTCCTGTGGGAGCCCTGTGGGGCAGGGTCACTGAGTATGAGGCCCTGCCCTGGGGCCATCTGGGGCAAAGCAGGGTCACTGAGTATGAGGCCTGCGGGGGCAGGGTCACTGAGTATGAGGGGGCCCTGTGGGAGCCCTGTGGGGAAGGGTCACTGAGTATGAGGGGCCCTGTGGGCAGGGTGACTGAGCATGAGGGGGTCATGTGGGGGCAGTGTCACTGAGTATGTGGGGGTCCTGTCGGGGCCCTGTGGGGTAGTATCACTGAGGATGTGGGGTCCTGTGGGGGCCCTGTGGGGCAAGGTCACTGAGTATGAGGGGGCCCTGAGGGGGGCCATGTGGGGGCAGGGTGATTGAGTATGAGGGGGTCCTGTGGGGATCCTGTAAAGGGTATCACTGAGTAAGAGGGGGCCCTCTGGGGGCCTTCTGGGGCAGGGTCACTGAGGATGAGGGGGTCCTGTGGGGGTCCTGTGGGGGCCCTGTGGGGGCAGGGTCACTGAGTATGAGGGGGTCCTGTGGGGGCCATGTGGGGGCAGGGTCACTGAGTATGAGGGGGTCCTGTGGGGGCAGGGTCACTGAGTATGAGGGGGCCCTGTGGGGGCCATGTGGGGGAGTAAGGTCACTGAGTATGACGGGATCCTGTGGGGGCAGGGTCACTGAGTATGAGGAGCCCTGTGGAGCCCTGTGGGGGAAGGGTGACTGAGTATGAGAGGGTCCTGTGGGGGCACTGTGGGGGCAGTATCACTGAGGATGAGGGGGTCCTGTGGGGAGGGTCACTGTAGATGAGGTGAGGGGGTGCTGTGGAGGCAGAGTCACTGAGTATGAGGGGTGCTGTGGAGGCAGGGTCAATGAGGATGAGGGGGTCCTTTGGGGGTCCTGTGGGTACAAGGTCACTGAGTATGGGGGTCCTGTGGGGCCCTGTGGGGCAGTATCACTGTGTTAGAGGGGGCCCTCTGGGGGCCTTGTGGGGGAAGGGTCAATTAGGATGAGGGGGTCCTGTGGGGGCCCTGTGGGGGCAGTATCACTGAGGATGAGGGGGTCCTGTGGGGATCCTGTGGGGGCAGATTCACTGAGTAAGAGGGGGTCCTGTGGGGGCCCTGTGGGTCCCCTGTGGGGGCAGTATCACTGAGGATGAGGGGGTCCTGTGGGGGCCCTGTGGGGGTAGGGTCACTGAGTATGAGGGGACCCTGTGGGGGCCATGTGGGGGCAGGGTCACTGAGTATGAGGGGGTCCTGTGGGGGCAGGGTCACTGAGTATGAGGGGGTCCTGTGAGGGTCCTGTGGGGGCAGGGTGACTGAGTATGAGGGGGTCCTGTGGGGGCCCTGTGGGGGCAGGGTCACTGAAGATGAGGGGGTCCTGTGGGGGCCCTATGGGTCCCCTGTGGGGTCAGTATCACTGAGTATGAGGGGGTCCTGTGGGGGCCCTGTGGGGGCAGGGTGATTGAGTATGAGGGGGTCCTGTGGGGCCCTGTGGGGCAGTATCAGTGAGGATGAGGGGGTCGTGTGGGGATCCTGTGGGTGCAGTATCACTGAGTAAGAGGGGGCCCTCTGGGGGCCTTTTGGGGCTTGGTCACTGAAGATGAGGGGGTCCTGTGGGGGCCCTGTGGGGGCAGTATCACTGAGGATGAGGGGGTCCTGTGGGGATCCTGAGGGGGCAGGATCACTGAGTAAGAGGGGGCCCTTTGGGGGCCCTGTGGGGGCAGTATCACTGAGTATGAGGGGGTCCTGTGGGGGTCCTGTGAAGGCAGGGTCACTGAGGATGAGGGGGTCCTGTGGGGGTCCTGTGAAGGCAGGGTCACTGAGGATGAGGGGGTCCTGTGGGGGTCCTGTGGGGGCAGGGTCACTGAGTATGAGGGGCCCTGGGGCCATGTGGAGGCAGGGTCAATGAGTATGAGGGGGTCCTGTGGGGGGAGGGTCACTGAGTATGAGGGGGCACTGTGGGGGCAAGGTCACGGAGTATGAGGGGGTCCTGTGGGTGCAGGGTCACTGAGTATGAGGGGGCCCGGTGGGAGCCCTGTAGGGGCAGGGTGACTGAGTATGAGGGGGTCCTGTGGGGGCCCTGTGGGGGCCCTGTGGGGGCAGTATCACTGAGTAAGAGGGGGTCCTGTGGGGGCCCTGTGGGGGCAGGGTCACTGAGGATGAGGGGGTCTTGTGGGGATCCTGTGGGGGCAGTATCATTGAGTAAGAGGGGGCCCTCTGGGGGCCTTGTGGGAGAAGGGTCACTGAGGATGAGGGGGTCCTGTGAAGGTCCTGTGGGGGCAGGGTCACTGAGTATGAGGGGGCCCGGTGGGAGACCTGTGGGGGCAGGGTGACTGAGTATGAGGGCGTCCTGTGGGGGCCCTGTGGTAGCAGTATCACTGAGTAAAAGGGGGCCCTCTGGAGGCCTTGTGGGGGCAGGGTCACTGAGGATGAGGGGGTCCTGTGGGGGCCCTGTGGGGGCAGTATCACTGAGTATGAGGGGGTCTTGTGGGGCCCTGTGGGGCAGTATCACTGAGTATGAGGGGGTCTTGTGGGGGCCCTGTGGGGCAGTATCACTGAGTATGAGGGGGTCCTGTGGGGGCCCTGTGGGGGCAGGGTCACTGAGTATGAGAGGGTCCTGTGGGGATCCTGTGGGGGCAGTATCACTGAGTAGAGGGGCCCTCTGGGGGGCCTTCTGGGGGCAGGGTCACTGAGGATGAGGGGGTCCTGTGGGGTCCTGTGGGGGCCCTGTGGGGGCCCTGTGGGGGCAGGGTCAATGAGTATGAGGGGTCATGTGGGGGCCATGTGGGGGCAGGGTCACTGAGTATGAGGGGGTCCTGTGGGGGCAGGGTCACTGAGTATGAGGGGGCCCTGTGGGGCCATGTGGGGGTAAGGTCACTGAGTATGAGGGGGATCCTGTGGGGGCAGGGTCACTGAGTATGAGGGGCCCTGTGGAGCCCTGTGGGGAAGGGTGACTGAGTATGAGGGTCCTGTGGGGGCACTGTGGGGCAGAATCACTGAGGATGAGGGGGTCCTGTGGGGGCAGGGTCACTGAGTATGAGGGGTGCTGTGGAGGCAGAGTCACTGAGTATGAGGGGGTCCTATGGGGGCGATCTGGGGCAGTATCACTGAGGATGAGGGGGTCCTGTGGGGCCCTGTGGTGGCCCTGTGGGGGCAGTATCACTGAGGATGAGGGGTCCTGTGGGGCCCTGTGGGGGCAGGGTCACTGAGTATGAGGGGGTGCTGTGGGGGCCCTGTGGGGCAGTATCACTGAGTAAGAGGGGGCCCTCTGGGGGCCTTGTGGGGCAGGGTCACTGAAGATGAGGGGGTCCTGTGGGGGCCCTGTGGGGGCAGGGTCACTGAGTATGAGGGGGCCCTGTGGGGGCCATGTGGGGCAGGGTAACTGAGTATGTGGCGGTCCTGTGGGGGCATGGTCACTGAGTATGAGGGGCCTGGTGGGAGCCCGGTGACTGAGTATGAGGGGGCCTGTGCGGGCTCTGTGGGGGCAATATCACTGAGTAAGGGGGCCCTCTGGGGGCCGTGTGGTGGGGGAGGGTCACTGAGGATGAGGGGTCCTGTGGGGCCCTGTGGGGCAGGGTCACTGAAGATGAGGGGGTCCTGTGGGGCCCTGTGGGGGCAGTATCACTGAGGATGAGGGGGTCCTGTGGGGATCCTTTGGGGCAGTATCACTGAGTAAGAGGGGCCTCTGGGGGCCTTGTGGGGGCAGGGTCACTGAGTATGAGGGGTGCTGTGGAGGCAGGGTCACTGAGTATGAGGAGGCCCGGTGGGAGCCCTGTGGGCAGGGTGACTGAGTATGAGGGCGTCCTGTGGGGCTCCTGTGGTAGCAGTATCACTGAGTAAGAGGGGGCCCTCTGGAGGCCTTGTGGGGGCAGGGTCACTGAGGATGAGGGGGTCCTGTGGGGGCAATGTGGGGGCAGTATCACTGAGGATGAGGGGGTCCTGTGGGGGCAGGATCACTGTGTATGAGGGGGTCCTGTGGGGGTCCTGTGAAGGAAGGGTCACTGAGGATGAGGGGGTCCTGTCAGGTCCTGTGGGGCAGGGTCACTGACTATGAGGGCCCTGTGGGGGCCATGTGGAGGCAGGGTCACTGAGTATGAGGGGTCCTGTGGGGGCAGGGTCACTGAGTATGAGGGGCCCTGTGGGGCCCATATGGGGGCAGGGTCACTTAGTATGAGGGGGTCCTGTGGGGCCCTGTGGGGCAGTATCACTGAGGATGAGGGGGTCCTGTGGGGGCCGTGTGGGGGCAGGGTCACTGAGTATGAGGGGGCCCTGTGGGGCCCTGTGGGGGCAGGGTCACTGAGTATGAGGGGGTCCTGTGGGGATCCTGTGGGGGCAGTATCACTGAGTAAGAGGGGCCCTCTGGGGGCCTTTGGGGCAGGGTCACTGTGGATGAGGGGGTCCTGTGGGGGTCCTGTGGGGGGGCCCTGTGGGGGCAGGGTCAATGAGTATGAGGGGGTCCTGTGGGGGCCATGTGGGGGCAGGGTTACTGAGTATGAGGGGGTCCTGTGGGGGCAGGTTCACTGAGTATGAGGGGGCCCTGTGGGGACCATGTGGGGGTAAGGTCACTGAGTATGACGGGATCCTGTGGGGGCAGGGTCACTGAGTATGAGGGAGCCCTGTGGAGCCCTGTGGGGAAGGGTGACTGAGTATGAGAGGGTCCTGTGGGGGCACTGTGGGGGCAGTATCACTGAGGATGAGGGGTCCTGTGGGGGCAGGGTCACTGAGTATGAGGGGGTGCTGTGGAGGCAGAGTCACTGAGTATGAGGGGTGCTGTGGAGGCAGGATCAATGAGGATGAGGGGTCCTTTGGGGTCCTGTGGTACAAGGTCACTGAGTATGAGGGGTCCTGTGGGGGCCCTGTGGGGGCAGTATCACTGTGTTAGAGGGGGCCCTCTGGGGGCCCTGTGGGGGCAGGGTCACTGAGTATGAGGGGGTCCTGTGGGGGCCCTGTGGGGGCAGTATCACTGAGGATGAGGGGGTCCTGTGGGGATCCTGTGGGGGCAGGTTCACTGAGTAAGAGGGGGTCCTGTGGGGCCCTGTGGGTCCCCTGTGGGGGCAGTATCACTGAGGATGAGGGGGTCCTGTGGGGGCCCTGTGGGGCAGGGTCACTGGTCACTGAGTATGAGGGACCCTGTGAGGGGGCCATGTGGGGGCAGGGTCGCTGAGTATGGGGGTCCTGTGAGGGGCAGGGTGACTGAGTATGAGGGGTCCTGTGGGGGCCCTGTGGGGGCAGTATCACTGAGCAAGAGGGGGTCCTGTGGGGGCCCTGTGGGGGCAGGGTCACTGAAGATGAGGGGGTCCTGTGGGGGCCCTGTGGGGGCAGTATCACTGAGGATGAGGGGTCCTGTGGGGATCCTTTGGGGGCAGTATCACTGAGTAAGAGGGGGCCCTCTGGGGGCCTTGTGGGGCAGGGTCACTGAGTATGAGGGGTGCTGTGGAGGCAGGGTCACTGAGTATGAGGGGCCCGGTGGGAGACCTGTGGGGGCAGGGTGACTGAGTATGAGGGGTCCTGTGGGGCCCTGTGGTAGCAGTATCACTGAGCAAGAGGGGCCCTCTGGAGGCCTGTGGGGGCAGGGTCACTGAGGATGAGGGTCCTGTGGGGGCCCTGTGGGGCAGTATCACTGAGGATGAGGGGTCCTGTGGGGCAGTATCACTGAGTATGAGGGTCCTGTGGGGTCCTGTGAAGGAAGGGTCACTGAGGATGAGGGGTCCTGTGGGGTCCTGTCAGGGCAGGGTCACTGACTATGAGGGGCCCTGTGGGGGCCATGTGGAGGCAGGGTCACTGAGTATGAGGGGGTCCTGTGGGGGCAGGGTCACTGAGTATGAGGGGCCCTGTGGGGGCCATGTGGGGGCAGGGTCACTTAGTATGAGGGGTCCTGTGGGGGCCCTGTGGGGAAGTATCACTGAGGATGAGGGGGTCCTGTGGGGGCCGTGTGGGGAGCAGGGTCACTGAGTATGAGGGGCCCTGTGGGGCCCTGTGGGGGCAGGGTCACTGAGTATGAGGGGGTCCTGTGGGGATCCTCTGGGGGCAGTATCACTGAGTAAGAGGGGCCCTCTGGGGGCCTTTGGGGGCAGGGTCACTGTGGGGATGAGGGGGTCCTGTGGGGGTCCTGTGGGGGTCCTGTGGGGGCAGGGTCAATGAGTATGAGGGGGTCCTGTGGGGCCATGTGGGGGCAGGGTCACTGAGTATGAGAGGGTCCTGTGGGGGGGCAGGGTCACTGAGTATGAGGGGGCCCTGTGGGGGCCATGTGGGGGTAAGGTCACTGAGTATGGTCCTGTGGGATCCTGTGGGGGCAGGGTCACTGAGTATGAGGGGCCCTGTGGGAGCCCTGTGGGGAAGGGTGACTGAGTATGAGAGGGTCCTGTGGGGGCACTGTGGGGGCAGTATCACTGAGGATGAGGGGGTCCTGTGGGGGCAGGGTCACTGAGTATGGGGGTGCTGTGGAGGCAGAGTCACTGAGTATGAGGGTGCTGTGGAGGCAGGATCAATGAGGATGAGGGGGTCCTTTGGGGGTCCTGTGGGTACAAGGTCACTGAGTATGAGGGGGTCCTGTGGGGCCCTGTGGGGGCAGTATCACTGTGTTAGAGGGGGCCCTCTGGGGCCTGTGGGGGCAGGGTCACTGAGTATGAGGGGGTCCTGTGGGGGCCCTGTGGGGGGTATCACTGAGGATGAGGGGTCCTGTGGGGGCCCTGTGGGGCAGGGTCACTGAAGATGTGGGGGGGTCCTGTGGGGCCCTGTGAAGGCAGGGTCACTGAGTATGAGGGGGTCCTGTGGGGGTCCTGTGAAGGCAGGGTCACTGAGGATGGGGTCCTGTAGGGGGTCCAGAGGGGGCAGGGTCACTGAGTATGAGAGGGCCCTGTGGGGGCCATGTGGAGGCAGGGTCACTGAGTATGAGGGTCCTGTGGGGGCAGGGTCACTGAGATGATGGGGCCCTGTGGGGGCCATGTGGGGCAGGGTCACTGAGTATGAGGGTCCTGAGTGGGCAGGGTCACTGAGTATGACGGGGCCGGTGGGAGCCCTGTGGGGGCAGGGTGACTGAGTATGAGGGTCCTGTGGGGGCCCTGTGGGGGCAGTGTCACTGAGTAGAGAGGGCCCTCTGGGGGCCTTGTGGGGAGCAATGTCAATGAGGATGAGGGGTCCTTTGGGGGCCCTGTGGGGGCCCTGTGGGGCAGTATCACTGAGGATGAGGGGGTCCTGTGGGGGCCCTGTGGGGGCAGGTCACTGAGTAAGAGGGGGTCCTGTGGGGGCCCTGTGGGGGTGGGGGTATCACTGAGGATGAGGGGGTCCTGTGGGGGCCCTGTGGGGGCAGGGTCACTGAGTATGAGGGGACCCTGTGGGGGCCATGTGGGGGTCCTGTGGGGGCAGGGTCACTGAGTATGAGGGGGCCCTGTGGGGGCCCTGTGGGGGCAGTATCACTGAGTAAGAGGGGGTCCTGTGGGGGCCCTGTGGGGGCAGGGTCACTGAGATGAGATGGGGTCCTGTGGGGCCCTGTGGGAAGCAGTATCACTGAGGATGAGGGGTCCTGTGGGGATCCTTTAAAGCAGTATCACTGAGTAGAGGGGCCCTCTGGAGGCCTTGTGGGGGCAGGGTCACTGAGTATGAGGTGTCCCTGTGGGGGCGCTGTGGGGGCAGGGTCACTGAGTATGAGGGGGCCCTGTGGGGAGCCCTGTGGGGGCAGGGTCACTGAGTATGAGGGGGTCCTGTGGGGGCCCTGTGGAGGCAGGGTCACTGAGCATGAGGGTCCTGTGCCCTGGGGCAGGGTCACTGAGTATGAGGGGGCACTGTGGGGGCCATGTGGGGGCAGGGTCACTGAGTATGGGGGTCCTGTGGGGGCAGGGTCACTGAGTATGAGGAGGCCCGGTGGGGAGCCCTGTAGGGCAGGGTGACTGAGTATGAAGGGGTCCTGTGGGGGCCCTGTGGGGGCAGTATCACTGAGTAAGAGAGGCCCTCTGGGGGCCTCTGGGGGCAGGGTCACTGAGGATGAGGGGTCCTGTGGGGGCCCTGTGGGGGCAGGGTCACTGAAGATGAGGATCCTGTGGGGGCCCTGGGGGCAGTATCACTGAGGATGAGGGGGTCCTGTTGGGGACCCTTTGGGCAGTATCACTGAGTAAGAGGGGGCCCTCTGGGGGCCTTGTGAGGGCAGGGTCACTGAGTATGAGGGGCTGTGGAGGCAGAGTCACTGAGTATGAGGGGCACTGTGGGAGGCAGGGTCACTGAGGATGAGGGTCCATGTGGGGGTCCTGTGGGGGCAAGGTCACTGAGTATGAGGGGTCCTGTGGGGGGCCCTGTGGGGGCAGTATCACTGGGTTAGGGGGGTCCTGTGGGGCCCTGTGGGGGCAGTATCACTGAGGATGAGGGGTCCTGTGGGGCCCTGTGGGGCAGGGTCACTGAAGATGAGGGGATCCTGTTGGGGCCTGTGAAGGCAGGGTCACTGAGGATGAGGGGGTCCTGTGGGGGTCAGAGGGG
>CM040752.1:364877-397364 GCA_022829145.1 Albula goreensis
CTGTGGGGGCCATGTGGGGCAGGGTCACTGAGTATGAGGGGGTCCTGAGTGGGCAGGGTCACTGAGTATGAGGGGCCCGGTGGGGAGCCCTGTACGGGCAGGGTGACTGAGCATGAGGGGGTCCTGTGGGGGCCCTGTGGGGCAGGTCACTGAGTAGAGGGGCCCTCTGGGGGCCTTGTGGGGGCAATGTCAATGAGGATGAGGGGGTCCTTTGGGGGCCCTGTGGGGGCCCTGTGGGGGCAGTATCACTGAGGATGAGGGGGTCCTGTGGGGGGCCCTGTGGGGGGCAGGGTCACTGAGTATGAGGGGGCCCTGTGGGGGCCATGTGGAGGCAGGGTCACTGAGCATGAGGGGGTCCTGTGGGGGCAGGGTCACTGAGTATGAGGGGGCACTGTGGGGGCCATGTGGGGGCAGGGTCACTGAGTATGGGGGGGGTCCTGTGGGGGCAGGATCACTGAGTATGAGGAGGCCCGGTGGGAGCCCTGTAGGAGCAGGGTGACTGAGTATGAAGGGGTCCTGTGGGGGCCCTGTAGGGGCAGTATCACTGAGTAAGAGAGGGCCCTCTGGGGGCCTTCTGGGGGCAGGGTCACTGAGGATGAGGGGGTCCTGTGGGGCCCTGTGGGGCCCTCCTGTGGGGGCAGTCATCACTGAGGATGAGGGGTCCTGTGGGGGCCCTGTGGGGCAGGGTCACTGAGTATGAGGGGGTCCTGTGGGGATCCTGTGGGGCCAGTATCACTGAGAAAGAGGGGGCCCTCTGGGGGCCTTCTGGGGGCAGGGTCACTGAGGATGAGGGGGTCCTGTGGGGGTCCTGGGGCCCTGTGGGGCAGGGTCACAATGAGTATGAGGGGGTCATGTGGGGGCCATGTGGGGGCAGTATCACTGAGGATGAGGGGGTCCTGTGGGGGCCCTGTGGGGTCCTTTGGGGCCCTGTGGGGCAGTATCACTGAGGATGAGGGGGTCCTGTGGGGGCCCTGTGGGGCAGGGGCAGGGTCACTGAGGATGAGGGGGTCCTGTGGGGGCAGTATCACTGAGTAAGAGGGGCCCTCTGGGGCCTTGTGGGGCAGGGTCACTGAAGATGAGGGGTCCTGTGGGGCCCTGTGGGGGCAGTATCACTGTGAATGAGGGGTCCTGTGGGGATCCTGTGGGGAAGTATCACTGAGTAATAGGGGGCCCTCTGGGGGCCTTGGGGCAGGGTCACTGAGGATGAGAGGGGTCCTGTGGGGGCAGGGTCACTGAGTATGAGGGAGTCCTGTGGGGCCCTGTGGGGGCAGTATCTCTGAGTAAGGGGCCCTTCTGGGGGCCTTGTGGGGGAAGGGTCACTGAAGATGGGGGTCCTGTGGGGGCCCTGTGGGGGCAATATCACTGAGGATGAGGGGGTCCTGTGGGGATCCTGGGGGCAGGGTCACTGAGTATGAGGGGTCCTGTGAGGATCCTGTGGGGCAGGGTCACTGAGATGAGGGGGCGCTGTGGGGGCAGGGTCACTGAGTATGAGGGGGTCCTGTGGGGGGCAGGGTCACTGAGAATGAGGGGTCCTGTGGGGGCCCTGTGGGGCAGTATCACTGAGGATGAGGGGTCCTGTGGGGATCCTGTGGGGGCATTATCACTGAGTAAGAGGGGTCTCTGGGGGCCTTGTGGGGGCAGGGTCACTGAGGAGGGGTCCTGTGGGGGCCATGTGGGGCAGGGTCACTGAGTATGGGGGTCCTGTGGGGCAGGGTCACTGAGTATGAGGGGGTCCTGTGGGGGCAGGGTCACTGAGTATGAGGGAGTCCTGTGGGGGCCCTGTGGGGGCAGTATTACTGAGTAAGAGGGGCCCTCTGGGGCCTGTGGGGGCAGGGTCACAGAGGATGAGGGGGTCCTGTGGGGGTCCTGTGGGGCCCTGTGGGGCAGTATCACTGAGGATGAGGGGTCCTCTGGGGCCCTGTGGGGCAGTATCACTGAGTAAGAGGGCCCTCTGGGGGCCTTGTGGGGCAGGGTCACTGAAGATGAGGGGGTCCTGTGGGGCCCTGTGGGGGCAGGGTCACTGAGGATGAGGGGGTCCTGTTGGGATCCTGTGGGGGCAGTATCACTGAGTAAGAGGGGCCTCTGGGTGCCTTGTGGGGGCAGGGTCAATGAGGATGAGGGGGTCCTGTGGGGATCCTGTGGGGGCAGAATCACTGAGTAAGAGGGGCCCTCTGGGGGCCTTGTGGGGAAGGGTCACTGAGGATGAGGGGTCCTGTGGGGGGTCCTGTGGGGCCCTGTGGGGCAGTATCACTGAGGATGAGGGGGTCCTGTGGGGCCCTGTGGGGCAGGATCACTGAGGATGAGGGGCCCTGTGGGGGCCATGGGGGGCAGGGTCACTTACTATGAGGGGGTCCTGTGGGGGCAGGGTCACTGAGCATGAGGGGGTCCTGTGGGGCCCTGTGGGGCAGGTGATTGAGTATGAGGGGGTCCTGTGGGGGCCCAGTGGGGGCAGTATCACTGAGTAAGAGGGGCCCTCTGGGGCCTTTGGGGCAGGGTCACTGAAGATGAGGGGTCCTGTGGGGGCCCTGTGGGGGCAGTATCACTGAGGATGAGGGGGTCCTGTGGGGATCCTGTGGGGCAGTATCAGTGAGTAAGAGGGGGCCCTCTGGGGCCTTGTGGGGCAGGGTCACTGAGGATGAGGGGGCCTGTGGGGATCCTGTGGGCTCAGTATCACTGAGTAAGAGGGGGCCCTCTGGGGGCCTTGTGGGGGAAGGGTCACTGAGGATGAGGGGATCCTGTGGGGTCCTGTTGGGATCCTGTGGGGCAGTATCACTGAGTAAGAGGGGGCCCTCTGGGGGCCCTGGGGGCAGGGTCACTGAGGATGAGGGGTTCCTGTGGGGGCCCTGTGGGGCAGGGTCACTGAGGATCAGGGGTTCCTGTGGGGGCCCTGTGGGGCAGGGTCACTGAGGATGAGGGGGTCCTGTGGGGCCCTGTGAGGGCAGGGTCACTGACTATGAGGGAGCCCTGTGGGGGCCATGTGGAGGCAGGTCACTGAGTATGAGGGGGTCCTGTGGGGCAGGGTCACTGAGTATGAGGTCCTGTGGGGCCTGTGGGGCAGTGGGGCAGGGGGTCAGGTCATGAGGGGTCCTGTAAAGGGTCACTGAGTATGAGGGGGCCCTGTGGGGCCCTGTGGGGCAGGGTGACTGAGTATGAGGGGTCCTGTGGGGGCCCTGTGGGGCAGTGTCACTGAGTAAGAGGGGCCCTCTGGGGGCCTTGTGGGGCAGGGTCACTGAGGATGAGGGGTCCTGTGGGGGTCCTGTGGGGCAGTATCACTGAGCAAGAGGGGGTCCTGTGGGGGCCCTGTGGGGGCAGTATCACTGAGGATGAGGGGGTCCTGTGGGGCCCTGTGGGGGCAGGGTATCACTGAGGATGAGGGGTCCTGTGGGGGCCCTGTGGGGGCAGTATCACTGAGGATGAGGGGGTCCTGTGGGGATCCTGTGGGGGCAGATCACTGAGCAAGAGGGGGTCCTGTGGGGGCCCTGTGGGGCCCTGTGGGGCAGTATCACTCAGGATGAGGGGTCCTGTGGGGCCCTGTGGGGGGGCAGGGTCACTGAGTATGAGGGGCCTGTGGGGGCCATGTGGGGCAGGGTCACTGAGCATGAGGGGGCCCTGTGGGGGCAGGGTCACTGAGGATGAGGGGCCCTCTGGGGGCCCTGTGGGGGCAGGGTCACTGAGGATGAGGGGTCCTGTGGGGCCCTGTGGGGGCAGGGTCACTGAGGATGAGGGGGTCCTGTGGGGGCCATGTGGGGCAGGGTCACTGAGATGAGGGGTCCTGGGGGTCCTGTGGGGCAGGGTCACTGAGTATGAGGGGGCCTGTGGGGCCCTGTGGGGCAGGGTCACTGAGGATGAGGGGGTCCTGTGGGGCCCTGTGGGGCAGTGTCACTGAGTAAGAGGGGGCCCGGTGGGGGCCTGTGGGGGCAGGGTGACTGAGTATGAGGGGTCCTGTGGGGTCCTGGGGCAGGGTGCCTGAGTATGAGGGGGTCCTGTGGGGCCCTGTGGGGCAGGTCACTGAGTAAGAGGGGCCCTCAGGGGCCTTGTGGGGAAGGGTCACTGAGGATGAGGGGGTCCTGTGGGGGCCCTTGGGGGCAGTATCACTGTGAATGAGGGGGTCCTGTGGGGATCCTGTGGGGGCAGTATCACTGAGTAAGAGGGGCCCTCTGGGGGCCCTGTGGGGGCAGGGTCACTGAGGATGAGGGGGTCCTGTGGGGGCCCTGTGGGGCAGGGTCACTGAGTATGAGGGGGCCATGGGGCCATATGGGGCAGGGTCACTTAGTATGAGGGGTCCTGTGGGGCAGGGTCACTGAGTATGAGGGGCCATGTGGAGCCCTGTGGGGCAGGGTCACTGAGCATGAGGGGTCCTGTGGGGCTGTGGGGCAGGGTCACTGAGTATGAGGGGTCCTGGGGCAGGGTCACTGAGGATGAGGGGGTCCTGGGCCTGTGGGGGCAGGGTCACTGAGTATGAGGGGGCCTGTGGGGCCCTGTGGGGGCAGGTCACTGAGTAAGAGGGGCCCTCTGGGGCCTTGTGGGGCAGGGTGACTGAAGATGAGGGGGTCCTGTGGGGGCCCTGTGGGGGCAGTATCACTGAGGATGAGGGGGTCCTGTGGGGGCCTGTGGGGGCAGGGTCACTGAGTATGAGGGGCCCTGGGGGCCATGTGGGGCAGGTCACTGAGTAAGAGGGGGCCTTCTGGGGGCCTTGTGGGGCAGGGTCACTGAGATGAGGGGGTCTGTGGAGGCCCTGTGGGGGCAGTATCACTGAGAATGAGGGGTCCTGTGGGGATCCTGTGAGGGCAGTATCACTGAGTAAGAGGGCCCTGGGGGGGCAGGGTCATTGAGGATGAGGGGGTCCTGTTGGGGCCCTGTGGGGGCAGGGTCACTGAGGATGAGGGGGTCCTGTGGGGGCCCAGGGTCACTGAGTATGAGGAGGCCCTGTGGGGGCCCTGTGGGGGCAGGGTCACTGAGCATGAGGGGGTCCTGTGGGGGCAGGGTCACTGAGTATGAGGGGGTCCTGGGAGCCCTGTGGGGCAGGGTGACTGAGCATGAGGGGTCCTGTGGGGCCCTGGGGGCAGTATCACTGAGATGAGAGGGCCCTGTGGGGCCTGTGGGGCAGGGTCACTGAGGATGAGGGGGTCCTGGGGGCCCTTTGGGGCAGGTATCACTGAGGATGAGGGGGTCCTGTGGGGCCCTGTGGGGCAGGGTCACTGAGTATGAGGGGGTCCTGTGGGGATCCTGTGGGGCAGTATCACTGAGCAAGAGGGGGTCCTCTGGGGGTTTGTGGGGCATGGTCACTGAGGATGAGGGGTCCTGTGGGGGCCCTGTGGGGGGGCCCTGTGGGGCAGGGTCATTGAGTATGAGGGGGTCCTGTGGGGGCCATGTGTGGGGGCAGGGTCACTGAGCATGAGGGGGTCCTGTGGGGCAGGGTCACTGAGGATGAGGCCCTCTGGGGGCCATGTGGGGGCAGGGTCACTGAGTAAGAGGGGGTCCTCTGGGGGCCCTGTGGGGGCAGGGTGACTGAGTATGAGGTCCTGTGGGGGCCCTGTGGGCAGCAGTATCACTGAGTAAGAGGGGACCTCTGGGGGCCTTGTGGGGGCAGGGTCACTGAGGATGAGGGGGTCCTGTGGGGGCCCTGTGGATGGGGCAGTATCACTGAGGATGAGGGGTCCTGTGGGGATCCTGTGGGGCAGGGTGACTGAGTATGAGGGGGTCCTGTGGGGTCCTGTGTGGGGCAGGGTGCCTGAGTGTGAGGGGTCCTGTGGGGCCCTGTGGGGCAGTATCACTGAGTAAGAGGGGCCCTCTGGGGCCCTTGTGGGGGAAGGGTCACTGAGGATGAGGGGTCCTGTGGGGCCCTTGGGGCAGGTATCACTGAGAATGAGGGGGTCCTGTGGGGATCCTGTGGGGCAGTATCACTGAGCAAGAGGGGCCTCTGGGGGCCCTGTGGGGAAGGGTCCTGAGGAGGAGGGGGTCCTGAGGATGAGGGGGCCCTGTGGGGCAGGGTCACTGAGTATGAGGGGGCCCCTGGGGCCCATAAGGGGGCAGGTCACTTGAGCATGAGGGGGTCCTGTGGGGGCAGGGTCACTGAGCATGAGGGGGCCATGTGGGAGCCCAGTGGGGGCAGGGTGATTGAGTATGAGGGGTCCTGTGGGGCCCTGTGGGGCAGGGTCACTGAGTATGAGGGGGTCCTGTGGGGGCAGGGTCACTGAGGATGAGGGGGTCCTGTGGGGGCCTGTGGGGGCAGGGTCACTGAATATGAGGGGGTCCTGTGGGGCCCTGTGGGGCAGTATCACTGAGTAAGAGGGGGCCTCTGGGGCCTTTGGGGGCAGCAGGGTGACTGAAGATGAGGGGTCCTGTGGGGCCCTGTGGGGGGCAGGTATCACTGAGGATGAGGGGTCCTGTGGGGGTAAATGTGGGGGCAGGGTCACTGAGTATGAGGGGCCCTCTGGGGGCCATGTGGGGGGCAGTGTCACTGAGCAAGAGGGGGCCTTCTGGGGGCCCTGTGGGGGCAGGGTCAGTGAGTATGAGGGGGTCCTGTGGAGGCCCTGTGGGGGCAGGTATCACTGAGAATGAGGAGGTCCTGTGGGGATCCTGTGGGGGCAGTATCACTGAGCAAGAGGGGTCCTGGGGCCTGTGGGGGCAGGGTCATTGAGGATGAGGGGGTCCTGCTGGGGCCCTGTGGGGCAGGGTCACTGAGGATGAGGGGATCCTGTGGCGGCCCTGTGGGGCCAGAATCACTGAGGATGAGGCGGTCCTGTGGGGATCCTGTGGAGGCAGGGTCACTGAGTATGAGGGGCTGCTGTGGAGGCAGGGTCACTGAGGATGAGGGGTCCTGTGGGGCCCTGTGGGGGCAGTATCACTGAGGATGAGGGGGTCCTGTGGGGATCCTGTGGGGGCAGGGTCACTGAGTATGAGGGGGTCCTGTGGGGGCCTTGGGGGGGCAGGGTCACTGAGGATGAGGGGGTCCGGTGGGGCCCTGTGGGGGCAGTATCTCTGAGGATGAGGGGGTCCTGTGGGGATCCTGTGGGGAGAGTATCACTGAGTAAGAGGGGCCTCTGGGGCCTTGTGGGGGCAGGGTCACTGAGGATGAGGGGGTCCTGTGGGGCCATGTTGGGGCAGTATCACTGAGGATGAGGGGGTCTTGTGGGGCCCTGTGGGGCAGGGTCACTGAGTATGAGGGGTCCTGTGGGGGTCCTGTGGGGGCAGGTGACTGAGTATGAGGGGGTCCTGTGGGGCCCCTGTGGGGCAGTATCACTGAGGAAGAGGGGGCCTCTGGGGGCCTTGTGGGGAAGGGTCACTGAGATGAGGGGGGTCCTGTGGGGCCCTGTGGGGGCAGTATCACTGAGAATGAGGGGTCCTGTGGGATCCTGTGGGGCAGTATCACTGAGATGAAGGGGGTCCTGTGGGGGCAGGGTCACTGAGGATGAGGGGGTCCTGTGGGGCCCTGTGGGGCAGGGTCACTGAGGATGAGGGGGTCCTGTGGGGCCCTGGGGCAGTATCACTGAGGATGAGGGGGTCCTGTAGGGATCCTGTGGGGCAGGGTCACTGAGGATGAGGGGGTCCTGTGGGGCCCTGGGGGCAGGTCACTGAGGATGAGGGGGTCCTGTGGGGATCCTGTGGGGGCAGGGTCACTGAGTATGAGGGGTCCTGTGGGGCCTTGGGGGCAGGGTCACTGAGGATGAGGGGGCCTGGGGAGCCCTGTGGGGCAGGGTCATCTGAGGATGAGGGGTCCTGTGGGGATCCTGTGGGGAGAGTATCACTGAGTAAGAGGGGCCCTCTGGGGCCTTGTGGGGCAGGGTCACTGAGGATGAGGGGGTCCTGTGGGGTCCTGTGGGGCAGTATCACTGAGGATGAGGGGGTCCTGTGGGGATCCTGTGGGGCAGGGTCACTGAGTATGAGGGGCCTGTGGGGTCCTGTGGGGCAGGGTCACTGAGGATGAGGGGGTCCTGTGGGGATCCTGTGGGGGCATCACTGAGTAAGAGGGCCCTCTGGGGCCTTGTGGGGGAAGGGTCACTGAGGATGAGGGGGTCCTGTGGGGTCCTGTGGGGGCAGGTCACTGAGATGAGGGGGTCCTGTGGGGCTGTGGGGTCCCTGTGGGGGCAGTATCACTGAGGAGAGGGGGCCCTTTGGGGCCCTGTGGGGCAGGGTCACTGAGTATGAGGGGGTCCTGTGGGGGTCCTGGGGCAGGGTCACTGAGCATGAGGGGGTCCTGTGGGGCCCTGTGGGGGCAGGGTCACTGAGTATGAGGGGGCCCAGTGGGGGCCTGTGGGGGCAGGGTCACTGAGTATGAGGGGGTCCTGTGGGGCAGGGTCACTGAGTATGAGGGGGCCCTGTGGGGGGGTCCTGTGGGGGCCCCTGTGGGGCAGGGTCACTGAGGATGAGGGGCTGTGGGGCCCTGTGGGGCAGGTCACTGAGTATGAGGGGCCTGTGGGAGGCCTGTGGGGGCAGGGTCACTGAGTATGAGGGCCCTGAGGCAGGGTCACTGAGTATGAGGGGGCCCTGTGGGGCCCTGTGGGGCAGGGTGACTGAGGATGAGGGGGTCCTGTGGGGGCCCTGTGGGGCAGTATCAGACAGGAGGATGAGGGTCCTGAATGTGTCGAAGGGCAGATAGGTCCAGGAGGATCGGAATGGAAGAAAGGGGGCAGTCCTGTGGGGGCAGTGCTGAGAGATTCACTTACCGAGAGAAGGTCTCAGTCCAGTGGGGGTCTGAAGCCAGACTGGTGGGGGGTCCAGCAGGCTATTCTGAGAAAGGCAGAGACACTGATTATGAGTCAGCAAGCTCAAGAGTTTTTGGAGAGGAAAGGAGAAGGGTCACGGTAGCATGGATTACAGGGGTCCATGGTGGTTTTCTTCAGTCGCGGGGTGATGGAGCCCGCTTGAAGGAAGAGGGGCAACCTGTGGGGACAAGGAGGAGTTTACAAGGTGGGTGATGAAGGAGGATGGCTGGGGTGATAGTCTGGAGGAGGATGAGGAATGGGATCAAGAGCAGGGGGCAGGGATGGGAAAAGAGAAGCTTGGAGACCTCAGTGTTGGTAAGGGGAGAAGGTGAAAAGGACAAGGAAGTGATGAGGGGGAAGAGGGAAGAGGGGGGAGACAGGCAGAAGGGGCAGATGTCCGGCCATCTTACCAACAAAGTAAGACACAAAGTCATCTGCAGAGAAGGAGGATTGAGGTTGGGGAGGAGGGGCTGAGGTGAGTATGAGGGGGTCCTGTGGGGCCCTGTGGGGCAGTCACTGAGTATGAGGGGGTCCAGGGGCCCTGTGGGGGCAGATCACTGAGGATGAGGGGGTCCTGTGGGGGCCCTGTGGGGGCAGGGTCACTGAGTATGAGGGGCCCTGTGGGGATGTGGGGCAGGGTCACTGAGTATGAGGGGGCCCTGTGGGGGCAGGGCACTGGAGGACGAGGGGGTCCTGTGGGGGCCCTGTGGGAGCAGTATCACTGAGAATGAGGGGGTCTTGTGGGGGCCCTGTGGGGCATGGTCACTGAGGATGAGGGGTCCTGTGGGGGCCTGTGGGGCAGGGTCACTGAGTATGAGGGGCCTGTGGGGCCATGTGGGGGCAGGGTAACTGAGTATGAGGGGGTCCTGTGGGGCATGGTCACTGAGTATGAGGGGGCCCGGTGGGGCCCCCTGTGAGCACTGAGGGTCCTGTGGGGCCCTGGGGGCAGGGTCACTGAGTAAAGGGGGCCCTCTGGGGGCCTTGTGGGGGCAGGGTCACTGAGGATGAGGGGGTCCTGTGGGGGCAGGGTCACTGAGTATGAGGGGGGTGGGAGCCCTGTGGGGGCAGGGTCACTGAGTATGAGGGGGTCCTGTGGGGCTGGGGGGCAGTATCACTGAGGATGAGCCTGTGGGGTCCTGTGGGGCCCTGTGGGGCAGGTCACTGAGGATGAGGGGGGTCCTGTGGGGGCCCTGTGGGGCAGGGTCACTGAGTATGAGGGGGCCCTGTGGGGGTGGGGCAGGGTAACTGAGTATGAGGGGGTCCTGTGGGGGCAGGGTCACTGAGTATGAGGGGCCCTGTGGGGGCCGGTATCACTGAGCATGAGGGGGTCCTGGGGGCCTGTGGGGGCAATATCACTGAAGTAAAGGGGCCCTCTGGGGCCTTGTGGGGCAGGGTCACTGAGGATGAGGGGTCCTGTGGGGGCCCTGTGGGGGCAGGGTCACTGAGGATGAGGGGGTCCTGGGGGCCCTGTGGGGCAGTATCACTGAGGATGAGGGGGTCCTGTGGGGAGCCCTGTGGGGGCAGTATCACTGAGTAAGAGGGGGCCCTCTGGGGGCCTTGTGGGGGCAGGGTCACTGAGTATGAGGGTCCTGTGGGGGGAGTCACTGAGTATGGGGGCACTGTGGGGCAGGGTCACTGAGGATGAGGGGGTCCTTTGGGGGTCCTGTGGGGGCAGGTCACTGAGATGAGGGGGTCCTGTGGGGGCCCTGTGAGGGCAGGGGTCACTGGGCCCTTGGGAGGGGGTCCTGTGGGGATCCTGTGGGGCAGTATCACTGAGTATGAGGGGCCCTGTGGGGCCCTGTGGGGCAGGGTCACTGAAGGGGGTGATGAGGCAGGGTCCTGAGGGGTCCTGTGAAGGCAGGGTCACTGAGGATGAGGGGGTCCTGTGGGGGCAGGGGCACTGAGTATGAGGGGGTCCTGTGGGGGCCTGTGGAGGCAGGTCACTGAGTATGAGGGGTCCTGTGGGGGCAGGGTCACTGAGGATGATGGGGCCTGTGGGGGCCTGTGGGGGCAGGTCACTGAGTATGAGGGGGTCCTGTGGGGGGCAGGGTCACTGAGTATGAGGGGCCCTGTGGGAGCCCTGTGGGGCAGGGTGACTGAGCATGAGGGGTCCTGGGGGCCCTGTGGGGCAGTGTCACTGAGTATGAGGGGGCCCTGGGGATCCTGGGGGCAAGGATCAATGAGGATGAGGGGGTCCTTTGGGGCCCTGGGGCCCCAAAGGGCAGTATCACTGAGGATGAGGGGGTCCTGTGGGGCCCTGTGGGGGCAGGTCACTGAGTATGAGGGGCCCTGTGGGGCCATGGGGGCAGGGTCACTGAGCATGAGGGGGTCCTGTGGGGGCAGGGTCACTGAGTATGAGGGGGCCTGTGGGGGTCCTGAGTATGGGTGGGGCAGGATCACTGAGTATGAGTGGGCCTGTGGGGCCCTGTAGGAGAACTTAGGTGACTGAGTATGAAGGGGTCAGGCCTGTAGTGGCAGGTCACTGAGTAAGGGGCTCTGGGTCCTCAGGGTCAGCATCACTGAGTATGAGGGGGTCCTGTGGGGGCCCTGTGGGGCAGTATCCACTGAAGATGAGGGGGTCCTGTGGGGCCCTGTGGGGGCAGGGTCACTGAGGATGAGGGGGTCCTGTGGGGAGTCCTGTGGAGGCAGGCTGTCACTGTGAGAAAGAGGGGCCTCTGGGACCTCTGGGGGCAGGGTCACTGGGGTCCTGTGGGGGGGGGGCCCTGTGGGGCAGGTCACTTTTTGAGTATGAGGGGTCATGTGGGGCCATGTGGGGGCAGTATCACTGAGGATGAGGGGTCCTGTGGGGCCCACAGGACCCCCACAGGACCCCCTCATCCTCAGTGATACTGCCCCACAGGCCCCCACAGGCCCCTCATACTCAGTGACCCTGCCCCACAGGGCCCCCACAGGCCTCCACAGGACCCCCTCATCCTCAGTGACCCTGCCCCAAGGCCCCCACAGGACCCCTCTTCCTCAGTGCCTGCCCCACAGGATCCCCACATGACCCCTCATACTCAGTGACCCTGCCCCACAGGGCCCCACAGGACCCCCTCAATCCTCAGTGATACTGCCCAGGGCCCCACAGGGCCCCACAGGACCCCCCCATCCTCAGTGACCCTGCCCCCAGAAGGCCCCACAGGCCCTCTCTTACTCAGTGATGCTGCCCACAGGGCCCCCACAGGACCCCTTCAAACTCAGTCACCCTTCTCCCACAGGGCTCCCACAGGCCCCTCATACTCAGTGATCCTGCCCCACACAGGACCCTCATACTCAGTGACACATGGCCCCCACAGTGCCCTCATACTCAGTGACCCTGCCCCACAGGGCCCCCACATGCTCATCCTCAGTGGTACTGCCCCACATTGGCCCCACAGGCCCCCTCAAACTCAGTGACCCTGCCCCCACAGGGCCCCCACAGGACCCCTCATCCTCCCAGTGATACCTGCCCCTTCCCCACAGGGCCCCACAGGGCCCCAAAGGACCCCTCATCCTCAGTGATGCTGCCCCCACAGGCCCAGAGGGCCCCCACAATACCCCCTCTTGCTCAGTGACACTGCCCCACAGGGCCCCACAGGACCCCCTCATACTCAGTCACCCTGCCCCACAGGGCTCCCACCAGGGCCCCGTCATACTCAGTGACCCTGCCCCCACAGGACCCCCTCATACTCAGTGACCCTGCCCCCACAGGCCCCACAGGGCCCCATCATCCTCAGTGACCCCTGGCCCCACAGGACCCCCTCATACTCAGTGACCCTGCCCCACATGGCCCCCACAGGAGCCTCTCATACTCAGTGACCCTGCCCCCTCTGGACCCCACAGGACCCCCTCATCCTCAGTGACCCTGCCCCTTCAGGACCCCAACAGGATCCCCCTCATCTTCAGTAGCCCTGCCCCCACAGGGCCCCCACAGGACCCCCTCATCCTCAGTGATACTGCCCCCACAGGGCCCCCACAGGGCCCCTCACTCAATGATACTGCCCCCACAGGACCCCCACAGGACCCTCATGCTCAGTGACCTTGCCCCACAGGACCCCCAAAGGACCCCCTCATCCTCAGTGACCCTGCCTCCACAGTGCCCCTCATACTCTCAGTGACTCTGCCTCCACAGCACCCCCTCATACTCAGTGACCCTGCCCCACAGGACCCAGAGGGCCCCTCTCCAGTGATACTGCCCCCAGGGCCCCACAGGACCCCTCATCCTCAGTGACCCTGCCCCACAGGGCCCCCACAGGATCCCCTCATACTCAGTGACCCTGCCCCCACAGGGCCCCCACAGGACCCCCTCATCCTCAGTGACCCTGCCCCCACAAGGCCCCCAGAGGACCCCTCACTCAGTGGTACCCCCCACAGGGCCCCACAGGACCCCTCATACTCAGTCACGGGCTGCCCCCACGGACCCCTCATACTCAGTGACCATGCCCCCACAGGACCCCCACATACTCAGTGACCCTGCCCCCAGGACCCCCACAGGGCCCCCTCATACTCAGTGACCTGCCCCAACAGGGCCCCCACAGGACCCCCTCATACTCAGTGATACTGCCCCCACAGGGCCCCTCATCCCACAGGGCCCCCACAGGACCCCCTCATCCTCAGTGATACTGCCCCCCAAGGGCCCCCACAGGACCCCCTCATACTCAGTGACTCTGCCCCACAGCACAGTGACCCCCTCATACTCAGTGACCCTGCCCCCCCCCACAGGACCCCCTCATCCTCAGTGACCCTGCCCCCAAGGCCCCCAGAGGGCCCCCTTTTACTCAGTGATATTGCCCCACAGGGCCCCACAGGACCCCTCATACTCAGTCACCGGGCTCCCACAGGACCCCCTCATACTCAGTGACCATGCCCCCAGGACCGCCACATACTCAGTTACCCTGCCCCCACATGGCCCCACAGGGCCCCTCATACTCAGTGACCCTGCCCCCACAGCCCCCACAGGACCCCCTCATCCTCAGTGATACTGCCCCACAGGGCCCCCACAGGACCCCTCATTCTCAGTGACCTGCACCCACAGGCCCCCACAGGACCCCCTCATCCTCAGTTGACCCTGCCCCCACAGGGCCCCTCATACTCAGTGACCCTGCCCCACATGGCCCCCACAGGGCCCCCTCATACTCAGTGACCCTGCCCCACAGGGCCCCCACAGGACCCCCTCATCCTCAGTGATACTGCCCCACAGGGCCCCCACAAGACCCTCATACTCAGTGATGCCCCTCATACTCAGGGGCCCCACAGGACCCCCTCATACTCACCTCAGCCCCCTCCTCCCCAACCTCAATCCTCCTTCTCTGCAGATGACTTTGTGTCTTACTTTGTTGGTAAGATGGCGGGACATCTGCAACACCTTTCTGCCTGTCTCTCCCCTCTTCCCTCTTCCCTCAGGCCTTCCTTGTCCTTTCCACCTTCTCCCCCTGCACCAACACTGAGGTCTCCAAGCTTCTCTTTTCCCATCGTCCTACCACCTGTGCTCTTGATCCCCTTCATCCCTCCTCCAGACTATCACCCCAGCCATCCTCCCATTCATCACCCACCTTGTAAACTCCTCCTTGTCTACTGGTTGCTTCCCCTCTTCCTTCAAGCGGGCTCACATCACCCCGCGACTGAAGAAAACAACCATGGACCCCTCTGTAATCCATAGCTACCGCCCTGTGTCCCTTCTCCCTTTCCTCTCCAAAACTCTTGAGCTTGCTGACTCTAATCAACTGTCTCTCTTCCTTTCTCAGAATAGCCTGCTGGACCCCACCAGTCTGGCTTCAGACCCGGTCACTGGACTGAGACTGCACTTTCTCTCGGTAAGTGAATCTCTCAACACTGCACGGACTGCCCCCCTTTCTTCCATTCCGATCCTCCTGGAGCTATGGGCTGCCTTCGACACATTCAACCACTCCATCCTCCTGTCCTGGATACTGCCCCACAGGGCCCCCACAGGACCCCCTCATACTCAGTCACCCTGCCCCACAGGGCCGCTCCCACAGGGCCCCCTCATACTCAGTGACCCTGCCCCCACAGGACCCCCTCATACTCAGTGACCCTGCCCCACATGGCCCCCCACAGGACCCCCTCATACTCAGTGACCTTGCCCCCACAAGGCCCCCACAGGACCCCCTCATCCTCAGTGATACTACCCCCACAGGGGCCCCCACAGGACCCCCACAGGACCCCCTCATACTCAGTGGGACCCCCTCATACTCAGTCACCCTGCCCCCACAGGCCCCACAGGGCCCCTCATACTCAGTGACCCTGCCCCCACAGGGCCCCACAGGGCCCTCATACTCAGTGACCCTGCCCCCAGGACAGGACCCCCTCATACTCAGTGACCCTGCCCCACAAGGCCCCCAGGGCCCCCTCTTACTCAGTGATACTGCCCCCACAGGATCCCCACAGGACCCCCTCATTCTCAGTGATACTGCCCCCACAGGGCCCCCACAGGACCCCCTCATCCTCAGTGACCCTGCCCCCACAAGGCCCCCAGAGGACCCCCTCATACTCAGTGATACTGCCCCACAGGCCCCCACAGGACCCCCTCATACTCAGTCACCCTGCCCCCACAGGACCCCCACAGGACCCCCTCATACTCAGTGACCCTACCCCCACAGGGCCCCACAGGACCCCTCATCCTCAGTGATACCCCCCCACAGGGCCCCCACAGGACCCCCTCATCCTCAGTGACCCTGCCCCACAAGGCCCCCAGAGGGCCCCCTCTTACTCAGTGATACTGCCCCACAGGGCCCCCACAGGACCCCCTCATCCTCAGTGATACTGCCCCCACAGGGCCCCCACATGCCCCACAGGACCCCCTCATCCTCAGTGACCCTGCCCCCACAGGGCCCCCAGGGACCCCCTCATACTCAGTGACCCTGCCCCCACAGGCCCCACCCCCTCATCCTCAGTGACCCTGCCCCCACAGGACCCTGCCCCCACAGGACCCCTCATCCTCAGTGACCCTGCCTCCACAGGGCCCCCACAGGACCCCTCATACTCAGTGACCCTGCCCCACAGGGCCCCACAGGACCCCCTCATCCTCAGTGACCCTGCCCCCACAGGGCCCCCACAGGACCCCCTCATCCTCAGTGACCCTGCCCCCACAGGGGCCCCACAGGACCCCCTCATACTCAGTGATACTGCCCCACAGGATCCCCACAGGACCCCCTCATTCTCAGTGACCCTGCCCCCACAGGGCCCCACAGGACCCCCTCATACTCAGTGACCCTGCCCCCACAAGGCCCCCAGAACCCTCATACTCAGTGATACTGCCCCCACAGGGCCCCCACAGGACCCCCTCATACTCAGTGACCCTGCCCCCACAGGGCCCCCACAGGACCCCCTCATACTCAGTGACCCTGCCCCCACAGGGCCCCACAGGACCCCCTCATCCTCAGTGATACCCTGCCCCCACAGGGCCCCCACAGGACCCCCTCATCCTCAGTGACCCTGCCCCACAAGGCCCCCAGAGGACCCCCCTCTTACTCAGTGATACTGCCCCACAGGATCCCCACAGGACCCCCTCATCCTCAGATACTGCCCCCACAGGGCCCCCACAGGACCCCTCATCCTCAGTGACCCTGCCCCACAGGCCCCACAGGACCCCCTCATACTCAGTGACCCTGCCCCACAGGATCCCCACAGGACCGCCTCATCCTCAGTGATACTGCCCCACAGGGCCCCCGACCCCACAGGACCCCTCATCCTCAGTGACCAGTGACCCTGCCCCACAGGACCCCCTCATACTCAGTGACCCTGCCTCCACAGGGCCCCACAGGACCCCCTCATCCTCAGTGACTGATACTGCCCCACAGGGCCCCCACAGGACCCCCTCATCCTCAGTGACCCTGCCCCACAGGGCCCCACATACTCAGTGACAGGCCCCCTCACCCCCTCATCCTCAGTGACCCTGCCCCCACAGGATCCCCACAGGACCCCCTCACTCAGTGATACTGCCCCCACAGTATCCCCACAGGACCCCCTCATTCTCAGTGACCCTGCCCCACAGGGCCCCCACAGGACCCCCTCATACTCAGTGACCCTGCCCCATACTCAGTGACACTGCCCCCACATGGCCCCCACAGGGCCCCCTCATACTCAGTGACCCTGCCCCACAGGCCCCCACAGGACCCCCTCATCCTCAGTGATACTGCCCCCACAGGGCCCCCACAGGACCCCCTCATCCTCAGTGACCCTGCCCCCACAAGGCCCCCAGAGGGCCCCTCTTACTCAGTGATACTGCCCCCACAGGGCCCCACAGGACCCCCTCATACTCAGTGACCCTGCCCCCACAGGCCCCCACAGGACCCCCCTCATACTCAGTGACCCTGCCCCCACAGGACCCCTCATACTCAGTGACCCTGCCCCCACAGGGCCCCCACAGGACCCCTCATACTCAGTGACCCTGCCCCCACAGGACCCCCCACAGTGGACCCCCTCATACTCAGTGACCCTGCCCCCACAGGATCCCCTCACAGGGCCCCCTCATACTCAGTGACCCTGCCCCACAGGGCCCCCACAGGACCCTCATACTCAGTGACCCTGCCCCACAGGGCCCCCACAGGACCCCCTCATCCTCAGTGACCCTGCCCCCACAGGGCCCCCAGAGGGCCCCCTCTTACTCAGTGATACTGCCCCACAGGATCCCCACAGGACCCCCTCATTCTCAGTGACCCTGCCCCACAGGGCCCCCACAGGACCCCCTCATCCTCAGTGACCCTGCCCCCACAAGGCCCCCAGAGGGCCCCTCTTACTCAGTGATACTGCCCCACAGGGCCCCACAGGACCCCTCATACTCAGTCACTGCCCCCACCCTGCCCCCACAGGACCCCCCCACAGGACCCCCTCATACTCAGTGACCCTGCCCCCACAGGATCCCCACAGGCCCCCTCATCCTCAGTGACCCTGCCCCCACAGGGCCCCCACAGGACCCCCTCATCCTCAGTGACCCTGCCCCCACAAGGCCCCCAGAGGGTCCCTCATACTCAGTGATACTGCCCCCACAGGGACCCCCTCATCCCCACAGGACCCTCATACTCAGTGACCCTGCCCCACAGGGCCCCAGAGGGCCCCCTCTTACTCAGTGACACTGCCCCACAGGGCCCCCACAGGCCCCCTCATACTCAGTGACCCTGCCCCCACAGGACCCCCTCATACTCAGTGACCCTGCCCCACATGGCCCCCACAGGGCCCCCTCATACTCAGTGACCCTGCCCCCACAGGGCCCCACAGGGCCCCCACAGGACCCCCTCATCCTCAGTGACCCTGCCCCCACAAACCCCCAGAGGACCCCCATACTCAGTGACCCTGCCCCCAGGATCCCCACAGGACCCCCTCATACTCAGTGACCCTGCCCCACAGGGCCCCACAGGACCCCCTCATCCTCAGTGATACTGCCCCCAAGGGCCCCACAGGGCCCCCACAGGACCCCCTCATCCTCAGTGACCCTGCCCCACAGGGCCCCCAGAGGGCCCCCTCATACTCAGTGATACTGCCCCACAGGGCCCCCACAGGACCCCTCATACTCAGTCACCCTGCCCCCACAGGGCCCCACAGGACCCCCTCATACTCAGTGACCCTGCCCCCACAGGACCCCCTCATACTCAGTGACCCTGCCCTCCACAGGCCCCCACAGGGCCCCCTCATACTCAGTGACCCTGCCCCCACAGGACCCCCTCATCCTCAGTGACCCTGCCCCACAGGGCCCCACAGGACCCCCTCATCCTCAGTGACCCTGCCCCACAAGGCCCCACAGGACCCCCCTCTTACTCAGTGATACTGCCCCCACAGGATCCCCACAGGACCCCTCATTCTCAGTGACCCTGCCCCACAGGGGCCCCCACAGGACCCCCTCATACTCAGTGACCCTGCCCCCACAGGCCCCCACAGACCCCCTCATACTCAGTGACCCTGCCCCCACAGGCCCCCACAGGGCCCCCTCATACTCAGTGACCCTGCCCCCCAGGCCCCCACAGGACCCCCTCATACTCAGTGATACTGCCCCACAGGCCCCCACAGGGCCCCTCATCTCAGTCACCCTGCCCCCACAGGCCCCCACAGGGCCCCCTCTTACTCAGTGATACTGCCCCCACAGGGCCCCACAGGACCCCCTCATACTCAGTGACCCTGCCCCCACAGGCCCCCACAGGACCCCCTCATCCTCAGTGACCCTGCCCCCACAGGAGGGCCCCCTCATACTCAGTGACCCTGCCCCACAGGGCCCCCACAGGACCCCTCATACTCAATCACCCTGCCCCACGGGGCCCCCACAGGCCCCCTCATACTCAGTGACCCTGCCCCCACAGGACCCCCTCATACTCAGTGACCCTGCCCCACATGGCCCCACACAGGGCCCCCTCATACTCAGTGACCCTGCCCCCACAGGGCCCCTCAGTGACCCCCCCTCCTCCTCAGTGACCCTGCCCCACAGGGCCCCCAGAGGGCCCCTCTTACTCAGTGATACTGCCCCCACAGGATCCCCACAGGACCCCCCTCATTCTCAGTGATACTGCCCCCACAGGGCCCCCACAGGACCCCCTCATCCTCAGTGACCCTGCCCCACAAGGCCCCAGAGGACCCCCTCTTACTCAGGATACTGACCTTGCCCCACAGGGCCCCACAGGACCCCCTCATACTCAGTGACCCTGCCCCCACAGGCCCCCACAGGACCCCCTCATACTCAGTGACCCTGCCCCACAGGCCTCCCACAGGGCCCCCTCTTACTCAGTGACACTGCCCCACAGGGCCCCCACAGGACCCCCTCATACTCAGTGACCCTGCCCCACAGGGCCCCACAGGCCCCCTCATACTCAGTGACCCTGCTCCCACAGGGCCCCCAGGACCCCCTCATCCTCAGTGACCCTGCCCCCACAGGCCCCCACAGGGCCCCCTCATACTCAGTGACCCTGCCCCACAGGGCCCCCACAGGACCCCTCATACTCAGTGACCCTGCCCCACAGGGCCCCCAGAGGCCCCCTCATACTCAGTGACCCTGCCCCCCTGCCCCCACAGGACCCCCTCATGCTCAGTGACCCTGCCCCACATGACCCCCACACAGGCCCCCTCATACTCAGTGACCCTGCCCCCACAGGGCCCCCACAGGGCCCCCTCATCCTCAGTGATACCCCCCCACAGGGGACCCCCCACAGGCCCCCACAGGACCCCCTCTTACTCAGTGAATCTGCCCCCACAGGCCCCCACAGGACCCCCTCATCCTCAGTGATACTGCCCCCACAGGGCCCCCACAGGACCCCCTCATCCTCAGTGATACTGCCCCCACAGGGCCCCACAGGACCCCCTCATCCTCAGTGATACTGCCCCCACAGGGCCCCACAGGGCCCCCACAGGACCCCCTCATGCTCAGTGATACTGCCCCACAGGCCCCCACAGGACCCCCTCATACTCAGTGACCCTGCCCCACCAAGGCCCCCAGAGGCCCCCTCATACTCAGTGATACTGCCCCACAGGGCCCCACAGGACCCCCTCATACTCAGTCACCCTGCCCATACAGGGCCCCCACAGGGCCCCCTCATACTCAGTGACCCTGCCCCCACAGGACCCCTCATACTACTCACAGGACCCCCTCATACTCACTGACCCTGCCCCCACATGGCCCCCCACAGGGCCCCCTCATACTCAGTGACCCTGCCCCCACAGGACCCCCTCATACTCAGTGACCCTGCCTCCACATGGCCCCCACAGGGCTCCCTCATAGTCAGTGACCCTGCCCTCACAGGACCCCCACAGGACCCCCTCATCCTCAGTGACCCTGCCCCCACAGGGCCCCCACAGGAACCCCTCATCCTCAGTGACCCTGCCCCACAGGGCCCCCACAGGAACCCCTCATCCTCAGTGACCCTGCCCCCACAGGCCCCCAGAGGGCCCCCTCTTACTCAGTGATACTGCCCCCACAGGATCCCAACAGGACCCCCACAGGATCCCCTCATCCTCAGTGACCCTTCCCCCACAAGGCCCCCAGAGGGCCCCCTCTTACTCAGTGATACTGAGCCCACAGGATCCCCACAGGCCCCCTCATCCTCAGTGACCCTGCCCCCACAAGGCCCCCAGAGGGCCCCTCTTACTCACTGATACTGCCCCCACAGGATCCCCACAGGACCCCCTCATCCTCAGTGATACTGCCCCCACAGGGCCCCCACAGGACCCCGTCATCTTCAGTGACCCTGCCCCCAAAAGGCCCCCTTAGGGCCCCCTCTTACTCAGTGATACTGCCCCCACTGGGCCCCCACAGGACCCCCTCATACTCAATCACCCTGCCCCCACAGGGCTCCCACAGGACCCCCTCATACTCAGTGACCCTGCCCCCACAGGACCCCCTCATAGTAAGTGACCCTGCCCCCACATGGCCCCCACAGGGCCCCCTCATCCTCAGTGATCCTGCCCCCACAGGGCCCCCACAGGACCCCCTCATCCTCAGTGATACTGCCCCCACAGGGCCCCCCTCATCCTCAGTGACCCTTCCCCACAAGGCCCCCAGAGGGCCCCTCTTACTCAGTGATTCTGCCCCACAGGATCCCCACAGGACCCCCTCATCCTCAGTGACCCTGCCCCCACAAGGCACCCAGAGGGCCCCCTCTTACTCAGTGATACTGCCCCCACAGGATCCCAACAGGACCCCCTCATCCTCAGTGATACTGCCCCCACAGGGCCCCCCAGAGGGCCCCCTCTTACTCAGTGATACTGCCCCCACAGGGCCCCAACAGGACCCCCTCATCCTCAGTGATACTGCCCCCACAGGGCCCCCACAGGACCCCCACAGGACCCCCTCATCCTCTGTGACCCTGCCCCCACAAGGCCCCCAGAGGGCCTCCTCTTACTCAGTAATACTGCCCCACAGGGCCCCCACAGGACTCCCTCATACTCAGTGACCCTGCCCCCACAGGACCCCCTCATACTCAGTGACCCTGCCCCCACAGGACCCCCTCATACTCAGTGACCCTGCCCCCACATGGCCCCCACAGGACCCCCTCATCCTCAGTGACCCTGCCCCCACAAGGCCCCCAGAGGGCCCCCTCTTACTCAGTGATAATGCCCCCACAGGATCCCCACAGGACCCCCTCATCCTCAGTGATACTGCCCCCACAGGGCCCCCACAGGACCCCCTCATTCTCAGTGACCCTGCCCCCACAGGACCCCCTCATACTCAGTGACCCTGCCCCCACAGGGCCCCCTCATACTCAGTGACCCTGCCCCACAGGATCCTCACAGGACCCCCTCATACTCAGTGACCCTGCCCCCACAGGATCCCCACAGGACCCCCTCATCCTCAGTGATACTGCCCCCACAGGGCCCCCACAGGACCCCCTCATCTTCAGTGACCCTGCCCCCACAAGGCCCCCAAGGCCCCCTCATACTCAGAGATACTGCCCCCACAGGGCCCCCACAGGACTCCCTCATACTCAGTGACCCTGCCCCCACAGGACCCCCTCATCCTCAGTGACCCTGCCCCCACAAGGCCCCCAGAGGGCCCCCTATTACTCAGTGATACTTCCCCCACAGGATCCCCACAGGACCCCCTCATTCACAGTGATACTGCCCCCACAGGGCCCCCACAGGACCCCTCATCTTCAGTGACCCTGCCCCACAAGGCCCCCAGAGGGCCCCCTCTTACTCAGTGATACTGCCCCCACAGGACCCCCTCATACTCAGTGACCCTGCCCCACAGGGCCCCCACAGGACCCCCTCATCCTCAGTGATACTGCCCCACAGGGCCACCACAGGGCCCCCACAGGACCCCCTCATCCTCAGTGATACTGCCCCCACATGGCCCCCACATGACCCCCTCATACTCAGTGACCCTGCCCCCACAGGGCCCCCACAGGACCCCCACAGGACCCCCTCATCCTCAGTGACCCTGCCCCCAGAAGGCCCCCAGAGGGCCCCCTCTTTCTCAGTGATACTGGCCCCACAGGATCCCCACATGACCCTCTCATACTCAGTGACCCTGCCCCACAGGGCCCCCACAGGACCCCCTCATCCTCAGTGATACTGCCCCCACAGGGCCCCACAGGGCCCCCACAGGACCCCCTCATCCTCAGTGACCCTGCCCCCAGAAGGCCCCCAGAGGGCCCTCTCTTACTCAGTGATACTGCCCCTACAGGGCCCCCACAGGACCCCTTCATACTCAGTCACCCTGCTCCTACAGGGCTCCCACAGGGCCTCCTCATACTCAGTGATCCTGCCCCCACAGGACCCCCATACTCAGTGACCCTGCCCCCACATGGCCCCCACAGTGCCCCCTCATACTCAGTGACCCTGCCCCCACAGGACCCCCTCATGCTCAGTGACCCTGCCTCCACATTGGCCCCACAGGGCCCCCTCATACTCAGTGACCCTGCCCCCACAGGGCCCCCACAGGACCCCCTCATCCTCAGTGATACTGCCCCCACAGGGCCCCCACAGGGCCCCCAAAGGACCCCCTCATCCTCATTGACATTGCCCCCACAAGGCCCCCAAGAGGGCCCCCTCCTACTCAGTGACACTGCCCCCACAGGGCCCCACAGGACCCCTCATACTCAGTCACCCTGCCCGTACAGGGCTCCCACGGGCCCCTCATACTCAGTGACCCTGCCCACTCAGGACCCCCTCATACTCAGTGACCCTGCCCCCACATGGCCCCACAGGGCCCCATCATCCTCAGTGACCCTGCCCCCACAGGACCCCCTCATACTCAGTGACCCTGCCTCCACATGGCCCCCACAGGGCCCTCTCATACTCAGTGACCCTGCCCCCACTGGACCCCCACAGGACCCCCTCATCCTCAGTGACCCTGCCTTCACAGGACCCCAACAGGATCCCCTCATCTTCAGTGACCCTGCCCCCACAGGGCCCCCACAGGACCCCCTCATCCTCAGTGATACTGCCCCCACAGGGCCCCCACAGGACCCCCTCTAACCCAATGATACTGCCCCCACAGGGCCCCCACAGGACCCCCTCATACTCAGTGACCTTGCCCCCACAGGACCCCCAAAGGACCCCCTCATCCTCAGTGACCCTGCCTCCACAGTGCCCCTCATACTCAGTGACTCTGCCTCCACAGCACCCCCTCATACTCAGTGACCCTGCCCCCACAAGGCCCCCAGAGGGCCCCCTCTTACTCAGTGATACTGCCCCCAAAGGGTCCCCACAGGACCCCCTCATCCTCAGTGATACTGCCCCACAGGGCCCCCACAGGATCCCCTCATCTTCAGTGACCCTGCCCCCACAGGGCCCCCACAGGACCCCCTCATCCTCAGTGACCCTGCCCCACAAGGCCCCCAGGGCCCCTTTACTCAGTGATATTGCCCCACAGGGCCCCACAGGACCCCCTCATACTCAGTCACCGGGCTCCCACCGGGCCCCCTCATACTCAGTGACCATGCCCCCACAGGACCGCCACATACTCAGTTACCCTGCCCCCACATGGCCCCCACAGGGCCCCCTCATACTCAGTGACCCTGCCCCCACAGGGCCCCACAGGACCCCCTCATCCTCAGTGATACTGCCCCCACAGGGCCACCACAGGGCCCCCACAGGACCCCCTCATCCTCAGTGATACTGCCCCCACAGGGCCCCCACAGGACCCCCTCATACTCAGTGACTCTGCCTCCACAGCACCCCCTCATACTCAGTGACCCTGCCCCCACAGGACCCCCTCATCCTCAGTGACCCTGCCCCCACAAGGCCCCCAGAGGACCCCTCATACTCAGTGATATTGCCCCCACAGGCCCCACAGGACCCCTCATACTCAGTCACCGGGCTCCCACAGGGCCCTCATACTCAGTGACCCTGCCCCCACAGGACCCCACATACTCAGTGACCCTGCCCCCCACAGGGCCCCCACAGGGACCCCCTCATACTCAGTGACCCTGCCCCCCCACAGGGCCCCCACAGGACCCCCTCATCCTCAGTGATACTGCCCCCACAGGGCCCCACAGGACCCCTCATTCTCAGTGATACTGCACCCACAGGGCCCCCACAGGACCCCCTCATCCTCAGTTACCCTGCCCCCACAGGGCCCCCTCATACTCAGTGACCCTGCCCCCACATGGCCCCCACAGGGCCCCCTCATACTCAGTGACCCTGCCCCCACAGGGCCCCCACAGGACCCCCTCATCCTCAGTGATACTGCCCCCACAGGGCCCCCCAAGACCCCCTCATACTCAGTGATACTGCCCCCACAGGGCCCCCACAGGACCCCCTCATACTCACCTCAGCCCCCTCCTCCCCAACCTCAATCCTCCTTCTCTGCAGATGACTTTGTGTCTTACTTTGTTGGTAAGATGGCGGACATCTGCAACACCTTTCTGCCTGTCTCTCCCCCTCTTCCCTCTTCCCCCTCATCACCTTCCTTGTCCTTTTCCACCTTCTCCCCTCTTACCAACACTGAGGTCTCCAAGCTTCTCTTTTCCCATCGTCCTACCACCTGTGCTCTTGATCCCATTCCTTCATCCCTCCTCCAGACTATCACCCCAGCCATCCTCCCATTCATCACCCACCTTGTAAACTCCTCCTTGTCTACTGGTTGCTTCCCCTCTTCCTTCAAGCGGGCTCACATCACCCCGCGACTGAAGAAAACCACCATGGACCCCTCTGTAATCCATAGCTACCGCCCTGTGTCCCTTCTCCCTTTCCTCTCCAAAACTCTTGAGCTTGCTGACTCTAATCAACTGTCTCTCTTCCTTTCTCAGAATAGCCTGCTGGACCCCCACCAGTCTGGCTTCAGACCCGGTCACTGGACTGAGACTGCACTTCTCTCGGTAAGTGAATCTCTCAACACTGCACGGACTGCCCCCCTTTCTTCCATTCCGATCCTCCTGGACCTATCGGCTGCCTTCGACACATTCAACCACTCCATCCTCCTGTCCTGGATACTGCCCCCACAGGGCCCCCACAGGACCCCCTCATACTCAGTCACCCTGCCCCACAGGGCTCCCACAGGGCCCCCTCATACTCAGTGACCCTGCCTCCACAGGACCCCCTCATACTCAGTGACCCTGCCCCACATGGCCCCACAGGGCCCCCTCATACTCAGTGACCTTGCCCCCACAGGGCCCCCACAGGACCCCACATCCTCAGTGATACTGCCCCCACAGGGCCCCCACAGGACCCCCACAGGACCCCCACATACTCAGTGACACTGCCCCCACATGACCCCCTCATACTCAGTCACCCTGCCCCCACAGGGCCCCCTCATACTCAGTGACCCTTCCCCCACAGGGCTCCCACAGGGCCCCCTCATACTCAGTGACCCTGCCCCCGCAGGACCCCCTCATACTCAGTGACCCTGCCCCCACAAGGCCCCCCAGAGGGCCCCTCTTACTCAGTGATACTGCCCCCCACAGGATCCCCACAGGACCCCCTCATTCTCAGTGATACTGCCCCCACAGGGCCCCCTCATCCTCAGTGACCCTGCCCCCACAGGGCCCCAGAGGGCCCCCTTACTCAGTGATACTGCCCCCACAGGGCCCCACAGGACCCCTCATACTCAGTCAGTCACCCTGCCCCCACAGGACCCCCACAGGACCCCTCATACTCAGTGACCCTGCCCCACAGGGCCCCCACAGGACCCCCTCATCCTCAGTGATACTGCCCCAACAGGGGCCCCCACAGGACCCCCTCATCCTCAGTGACCCTGCCCCACAAGGCCCCCAGAGGGGCCCCTCTTACTCAGTGATACTCTCCCCACAGGATCCCCACAGGACCCCTCATCCTCAGTGATACTGCCCCCACAGGGCCCCCACAGGACCCCCTCATCCTCAGTGACCCTGCCCCAACAAGGCCCCCACAGGACCCCCTCATACTCAGTGACCCTGCCCCCACAGGATCCCCACAGGACCGCCTCATCCTCAGTGATACTGCCCCCACAGGGCCGCCACAGGACACCCTCATCCTCAGTGACCCTGCCTCCACAGGATCCCTACAGGACCGCCTCATCCTCAGTGATACTGCCCCCACAGGGCCCCCACAGGATCCCCTCATCCTCAGTGACCCTGCCCCCACAGGGCCCCAACAGGACCCCCTCATCCTCAGTGACCCTCCCCACCCCCACAGGACCCCCTCTTACTCAGTGATACTGCCCCCACAGGATCCCCACAGGACCCCCTCATTCTCAGTGATACTGCCCCCACAGGGCCTCCACAGGACCCCCTCATACTCACTGACCCTGCCCCCACAAGGCCCCCAGAAGGCCCCCTCTTACTCAGTGACACTGCCCCCACATGGCCCCACAGGGCCCCCTCATACTCAGTGACCCTGCCCCCACAGGCCCCCACAGGACCCCTCATACTCAGTGACCCTGCCCCCACAGGGCCCCCACAAGACCCCCTCATCCTCAGTGATACTGCCCCAACATGGCCCCCACAGGACCCCCTCATCCTCAGTGACCCTGCCCCCACAAGGCCCCCAGAGGGCCCCCTCTTACTCAGTGATACTCTCCCCACAGGATCCCCACAGGACCCCCTCATCCTCAGAGATACTGCCCCACAGGGCCCCCACCGGACCCCTCATCCTCAGTGACCCTGCCCCAACAAGGCCCCCACAGGACCCCCTCATACTCAGTGACCCTGCCCCCACAGGATCCCCACAGGACCGCCTCATCCTCAGTGATACTGCCCCCACAGGGCCGCCACAGGACACCCTCATCCTCAGTGACCCTGCCTCCACAGCAGCCCCTCATACTCAGTGACCCTGCCTCCACAGGATCCCTACAGGACCGCCTCATCCTCAGTGATACTGGCCCCACAGGGCCGCCACAGGATCCCCTCATCCTCAGTGACCCTGCCCCCACAGGGCCCCAACAGGACCCCCTCATCCTCAATGACCCTGCCCCCGCAGGACCCCCTCTTACTCAGTGATACTGCCCCCACAGGATCCCCACAGGACCTCCTCATTCTCAGTGATACTGCCCCCACGGGGCCTCCACAGGACCCCCTCATACTCACTGACCCTGCCCCCACAAGGCCCCCAGAAGGCCCCCTCTTACTCAGTGACACTGCCCCCACATGGCCCCCAGAGGGCCCCCTCATACTCAGTGACCCTGCCCCCACACGGCCCCCACAGGACCCCTCATCCTCAGTGATACTGCCCCCACAGGGCCCCCACAGGACCCCCTCATCTTCAGTCACCCTGCCCCCACAAGGCCCCCAGAGGGCCCCCTCTTACTCAGTGATACTGCCCCCACAGGGCCCCAACAGGACCCCCTCATATTCAGTGACCCTGCCCCCCACACAGCCCCCACAGGACCCCCTCTTCCTCAGTGACCCTGCCCCCACAGGACCCCCCTCATACTCAGTGACCCTGCCCCCACATGGCCCCCCCACAGGACCCCTCATACTCAATCACCCTGCCCCACGGGGCTCCCACATGGACCCCCCTCATACTCAGTGACCCTGCCCCCACAGGACCCCCTCATACTAAGTGACGCTGCCCCCATATGGCCCCCAAGGGGCCCCCTCATACTCAGTGACCCTGCCCCCACAGGGCCCCCACAGGACCCCCTCCTCCTCAGTGACCCTTCCCCACAGGGCCCCCAGAGGGCCCCCTCTTACTCAGTGATACTGCCCCCACAGGATCCCCACAGGACCCCCTCATTCACAGTGATACTGCCCCCACAAGGGCCCCCACAGGACCCCCTCATCCTCAGTGACCCTTCCCCCACAAGGCCCCCAGAGGGCCCCCTCTTACTCAGTGATACTGCCCCCACAGGGCCCCCACAGGACCCCCTCACACTCAGGCACCCTGCCCCCACAGGACCCCCACAGTACCCCCTCATACTCAGTCACCCTGCCCCCACAGGATCCCCACAGGACCCCCTCATCCTCAGTGATACTGCCCCCACAGGGCCCCCACAGGACCCCTCATCCTCAGTGACCCTGCCCCCACAAGGCCCCCAGAGGTCCCCTCTTACTCAGTGATACTGCTACCACAGGGCCCCCACAGGACGCCCTCATACTCAGTCACCCTGCCCCACAGGGCCCCCAGAGGGCCCCTCTTACTCAGTGACACTGCCCCCACATGGCCCCCAGAGGGCCCCCTCATACTCAGTGACCCTGCCCCCACAGGACCCCTCATACTCAGTGACCCTGCTCCCCACATGGCCCCCACAGGACCCCCTCATCCTCAGTGACCCTGCCCCACAGGCCCCCACAGGGCCCCCACAGGACCCCCTCATCCTCAGTGACCATGCCCCCACAAACCCCCAGAGGACCCCTCTTACTCAGTGATACTGCCCCACAGGATCCCCACAGGACCCCCTCATACTCAGTGACCCTGCCCCCACAGGGCCCCCACAGACCCCCTCATCCTCAGTGATACTGCCCCCAAAGGGCCCCCAAAGGGCCCCCACAGGACCCCCTCATCCTCAGTGACCCTGCCCCAGAAGGCCCCCAGAGGGCCCCTCTTACTCAGTGATACTGCCCCCACAGGCCCCCACAGGACCCTTCATACTCAGTCACCCTGCCCCTACAGGGCTCCCACCGGGCCTCCTCATACTCAGTGACCCTGCCCCCACAGGACCCCCTCATGCTCAGTGACCCTGCCTCTACATGGCCCCCACAGGGCCTCCTCATACTCAGTGACCCTGCCCCCACAGGACCCCTCATCCTCAGTGACCCTGCCCCCACAGGGCCCCAACAGGACCCCCTCATCCTCAATGACCCTGCCCCGCAGGACCCCTCTTACTCAGTGATACTGCCCCACAGGATCCCCACAGGACCTCCTCATTCTCAGTGATACTGCCCCACGGGGCCTCCACAGGACCCCTCATACTCACTGACCCTGCCCCCACAAGGCCCCCAGAAGGCCCCCTCTTACTCAGTGACACTGCCCCCACATGGCCCCCAGAGGCCCCTCATACTCAGTGACCCTGCCCCCACACGGCCCCCACAGGACCCTCATCCTCAGTGATACTGCCCCCACAAGGCCCCCACAGGACCCTCATCTTCAGTCACCCTGCCCCACAAGGCCCCCAGAGGGCCCCTCTTACTCAGTGATACTGCCCCCACAGGGCCCCAACAGGACCCCCTCATATTCAGTGACCCTGCCCCCACAGGCCCCCACAGGACCCCCTCATCCTCAGTGACCCTGCCCCCACAGGACCCCTCATACTCAGTGACCCTGCCCCACAGGGCCCCCACAGGACCCCATCATACTCAATCACCCTGCCCCCACGGGGCTCCCACATGGCCCCCTCATACTCAGTGACCCTGCCCCCACAGGACCCCCTCATACTAAGTGACCCTGCCCCCATGGCCCACAAGGGGCCCCCTCATACTCAGTGACCCTGCCCCCACAGGGCCCCCACAGGACCCCTCCTCCTCAGTGACCCTTCCCCCACAGGGCCCCCAGAGGGCCCCCTCTTACTCAGTGATACTGCCCCCACAGGATCCCCACAGGACCCCGTCATTCACAGATACTGCCCCCAAGGGCCCCCACAGGACCCCCTCATCCTCAGTGACCCTTCCCCACAAGGCCCCCTGAGGGCCTCTTACTCAGGGATACTGCCCCACAGGGCCCCCACAGGACCCTCATACTCAGGCACCCTGCCCCCACAGGACCCCACAGGACCCCCTCATACTCAGTCACCCTGCCCCCACATGCCTCCCACCAGGGCCCCTCTTACTCAGTGACACTGCCCCACAGGGCCCCCACAGGACCCCCTCATACTCAGTCACCCTGCCCCAACAGGGCTCCCACAGGGCCCCCTCATACTCAGTGACCCTGCTCCCACAGGACCCCCTCTACTCAGTGACCCTGCCCCCACATGGCCCCCACAGGGCCCCCTCATACTCAGTGACCCTGCCCCCACAGGGCCCCACAGGACCCCCTCATACTCAGTCACCCTGCCCCCACAGGCCCCCCAGAGGGCCCCCTCTTACTCAGTGACCCTGCCCCCACAGGACCCCTCATGCTCAGTGACCCGCCCCACATGGCCCCCACAGGGCCCCCTCATACTCAGTGACCCAGCCCCCACAGGGCCCCCACAGGACCCCCTCATCCTGAGTGATACTGCCCCACAGGGGACCCACAGGCCCCCACAGGACCCTCATACTCAGTGAATCTGCCCCACAGGATCCCCACAGGACCCCTCATCCTCAGTGATACTGCCCCCACAGGGCCCCCACAGGACCCCCTCATCCTCAGTGATACTGCCCCCACAGGGCCCCAACAGGACCCCTCATCCTCAGTGATACTGCCCCACAGGGGGACCCATACCAGGGCCCCCACAGGACCCTCATGCTCAGTGATACTGCCCCCACAGGACCCTCACAGGACCCCCTCATACTCAGTGACCCTGCCCCCACAAGGCCCCCAGAGGGCCCCCTCTTACTCAGTGACACTGCCCCCACAGGGCCCCCACAGGACCCTCATACTCAGTCACCCTGCCCATACAGGCTCCCACCAGGGCCCCCTCATACTCAGTGACCCTGCCCCCACAGGACCCTCATACTCAGTGACCCTGCCCCCACATGGCCCCCACAGGGCCCTCATACTCAGTGACCCTGCCCCCACAGGACCCCTCATACTCAGTGACCCTGCCTCCACATGGCCCCCACAGGGCCCTCATAGTCAGTGACCCTGCCCCTCACAGGACCCCACAGGACCCCCTCATCCTCAGTGACCCTGCCCCACAGGGCCCCCACAGGACCCCTGATCCTCAGTGACCCTGCCCCCACAGGGCCCCCACAGGAACCCCTCATCCTCAGTGACCCTGCCCCCACAGGGCCCCAGAGGGCCCCCTCTTACTCAGTGATACTGCCCCACAGGATCCCACAGGACCCCCACAGGACCCTCATCCTCAGTGACCCTTCCCCACAAGGCCCCCAGAGGGCCCCCCTCTACTCAGTGATACTGAGCCCACAGGATCCCCACAGGACCCCCTCATCCTCAGTGACCCTGCCCCCACAAGGCCCCCAGAGGGCCCCCTCTTACTCACTGATACTGCCCCCACAGGATCCCCACAGGACCCCCTCATCCTCAGTGATACTGCCCCCACAGGGCCCCACAGGACCCCTCATCTTCAGTGACCCTGCCCCAAAAGGCCCCTTAGGGCCCTCTTACTCAGTGATACTGCCCCACTGGGCCCCACAGGACCCTCATACTCAATCACCCTGCCCCCACAGGGCTCCCACAGGACCCCCTCATACTCAGTGACCCTGCCCCCACAGGACCCCTCATAGTAAGTGACCCTGCCCCCACATGGCCCCCACAGGGCCCCCTCATCCTCAGTGATCCTGCCCCCACAGGGCCCCCACAGGACCCCTCATCCTCAGTGATACTGCCCCACAGGCCCCTCACAGGACCCCCACAGGACCCTCATCCTCAGTGACCCTTCCCCACAAGGCCCCCAGAGGGCCCCCTCTACTCAGTGATTCTGCCCCCACAGGATCCCCACAGGACCCTCATCCTCATTGACCCTGCCCCCACAAGGCACCCAGAGGGCCCCCTCTTACTCAGTGATACTGCCCCCACAGGATCCCAACAGGACCCTCATCCTCAGTGATACTGCCCCACAGGGCCCCCCACCTCCTCATCTTCAGTGACCCTGAACCCACAAGGCCCCCAGAGGGCCCCTCTTACTCAGTGATACTGCCCCCACAGGGCCCCAACAGGACCCTCATCCTCAGTGATACTGCCCCCACAGGCCCCCACAGGACCCCCACAGGACCCTCATCCTCAGTGACCCTGCCCCCACAAGGCCCCCAGAGGGCCTCCTCTTACTCAGTGATACTGCCCCACAGGCCCCCACAGGACTCCCTCATACTCAGTGACCCTGCCCCCACAGGACCCTCATACTCAGTGACCC
>CM040752.1:397864-444893 GCA_022829145.1 Albula goreensis
TGTGGGGCAGGGTCACTGAGTATGAGGGTCCTGTGGGGGCAGGGTCACTGAGTATGAGGGCCAGTGGGGGCCCTGTGGGGCAGGGTGACTGAGTATGAGGGGTCCTGTGAGGGGCCCTGTGGGGGCAGTATCACTGAGTAAGAGGGGCCCTCTGGGGGCCTTGTGGGGGCAGGGTCACTGAGGATGAGTGGGTCCTGTGGGGGCCCTGTGGGGGGCAGTATCACTGAGGATGTGTGGGGGCAGGGTCCTGTATGGGGATCCTGTGGGGGCAGGTCACTGAGTAAGAGGGGGCCCTCTGGGGGGCCCTGTGGGCAGGGTCACTGAGTATGAGGGTCCTGTGGGGGCCCTGTGGGGGCAGGGTCACTGAGTATGAGGGGGTCCTAGGGGGGCCCTGGGGGCAGTATCACTGAGTAGGCCCTCTGGGGGCCTGTGGGGGCAGGGTCACTGAAGATGAGGGGTCCTGTGGGGGCCCTGTGGGGGCAGTATCACTGAGGATGAAAGGGGTCCTGTGGGGGGATCCTGTGGGGGCAGTATCACTGAGTAAGAGGGGTCCTCTGGGGGGCCCTGTGGGGGCAGTATCACTGAGGATGAGGGGGTCCTGTGGGGGCCCTGTGGGGCAGGGTCACTGAGGATGAGGGGCCCTGTGGGGGTCCTGTGGGGGCAGGGTCACTGAAAGATGCCTGGGGGTCCTGTGGGGGCAGTATCCTGTAGAGGGCCCTCTGGGGGCCCTGTGGGGCAGGGTCACTGAGTATGAGGGTCCTGTGGGGGCCATGTGGGGGCAGGGTCACTGAGTATGAGGGGTCCTGTGGGGCAGGGTCACTGAGTATGAGAGGGCCCTGTGGGGCCCTGCAGCAGGGTCACTGAGTATGAGAGGGTCCTGTGGGGCCCTGTGGGGGCAGGTCACTGAGTATGAGGGGGCCCTGTGGGGATCCTGGGGGCAGTGTCACTGAGGATGAGGGGGTCCTGTGGGGGCAGGGTCACTGAGTATGAGGGGCCCTGTGGGGGCCCTGTGGGGGCAGTATCACTGAGGATGAGGCGGTCTGTGGGGCCCTGTGGGGGCAGGGTGACTGAGTATGAGGGTCCTGTGGGGACCTGTGGGGGCAGTGTCACTGAGTAAGAGGGCCCTCTGGGGGCCTTGTGTGGACAGGGTCACTGAGGATGAGGGGTCCTGTGGGGTCCTGTGGGGGCAGGGTCACTGAGTATGAGGGGTCCTGTGGGGGCCTGTTGGGGCAGGGTCACTGAGGATGAGGGTCCTGTGGGGGCCCTGTGGGGCAGTATCACTGAGGATGAGTGGGTCCTGTGGGGATCCTGTGGGGGCAGTATCACTGAGTAGAGGGGCCCTCTGGGGGCCTTGTGGGGCAGCAGGGTCACTGAGGATGAGGGTCCTGTGGGGGCCTGTGGGGGCAGTATCACTGAGGATGAGGGGGTCCTGTGGGGGCCCTGTGGGGGCAGGGTCACTGAGTATGGAGAGGGTCCAGTGGGGGTCCTGTGGGGGCAGGGTGACTGAGTATGAGGGGTCCTGTGGGCCCCTGTGGGCAGTATCACTGAGTAAGAGGGGGCCCTCTGGGGGCCTGTGGGGCAGGGTCACTGAGGATGAGGGTCCTGTGGGGGCCCTGTGGGGGCAGTATCACTGAGAATGAGGGGTCTGTGAGGATCCTGTGGGGGCAGGGTCACTGAGTAGTAGAGGGCCCTCTGGGGGCCCTGTGGGGGCAGGGTCACTGAGGATGAGGGGGTCCTGTGGGGATCCTGTGGGGCAGTATCACTGAGGAGAGGGGCCCTCTGGGGGCCTTGTGGGGAAGGGTCACTGAGGATGAGCAGGGTCCTGTATGGGGGTCCTGTGGGGGCAGGGTCACTGAGTATGAGGGGTCCTGTGGGGGCCCTGTGGGGGCAATATCACTGAGTATGAGGGGGTCCTGTGGGGGCCCTGTGGGGCAGGGTCACTGAGATGAGGGGTCCTGTGGGGGCCCTGTGGGGAGGCAGGGTCACTGAGTATGAGGGGTCCTGTGGGGCCCTGGGGGCAGTATCACTGAGTATGAGGGCCCTGTGGGGGCCTGTGTGGGGGTCACTGAGATGAGGGGGTCCTGTGGGGGCCCTGTGGGGGCAGGGTCACTGAGTATGAGGGGCCCTGTGGGGGCCCTGTGGGGGCAGGGTCACTGAGGATGAGGGGGTCCTGTGGGGGCCCTGTGGGGCAGTATCACTGAGGATGAGGGGGTCCTGTGGGGGCCCTGTGGGGGAGCAAGGTCACTGAGTATGAGGGGGTCCAGTGGGGGTCCTGTGGGGCAGGGTCACTGAGGATGAGGGGGTCCTGTTGGGCCCTGGGGGCCCTGTGGGGGCAGGGTCACTGAGTATGAGGGGGCCTGTGGGGCCCTGTGAGGGCAGGGTCACTGAGTATGAGGGGGTCCTGTGGGGCAGGGTCACTGAGTCTGAGGGGTCCTGGGGGCCCTGTGGGGCAGGGTCACTGAGTATGAGGGTCCTGTGGGGGCCATGTGGGGGCAGGGTCACTGAGTATGAGGGGGTCCTGTGGGGGCAGTGTCACTGAGGATGAGGGGGTCCTGTGGGGCAGGGTCACTGAGTATGAGGGTCCTGTGGGGGCCCTGTGGGGGCAGTATCACTGAGGATGAGGGGGTCCTGTGGGGATCCTGTGGGGGCAGGGTCACTGAGTATGAGGGGGTCCTGTGGGGACCTGTGGGGGCAGTGTCACTGAGTAAGAGGGGGCCCTCTGGGGGCCTGTGGGGCAGGGTCACTGAGGATGAGGGTCCTGTGGGGTCCTGTGGGGGCAGGGTCACTGAGTATGAGGGGGTCCTGTGGGGGCCTTGTGGGGCAGGGTCACTGAGTATGGGGGTCCTGTGGGGGCCCAGGGTCACTGAGGATGAGTGGGCCCTGTGGGGATCCTGTGGGGCAGTATCACTGAGTAGAGGGGGCCCTCTGGGGGCCATGTGGGGGCAGGGTCACTGAGATGATGGGGTCCTGTGGGGGGCCATGTGGGGGCAGTATCACTGAGGATGAGGGGTCCTGTGGGGGCCCTGTGGGGGCAGGGTCACTGAGTATGAGGGTCCAGCAGGGTCACTGGGGGAGCCCTGTGGGCCCTGGCAGGGTGACTGAGTATGAAGGGGTCCTGTGGGGCCCCTGTAGGGCAGTATCACTGAGTAAGAGAGGGCCCTCTGGGGGCCTTCTGGGGGCAGGGTCACTGAGGATGAGGGGGTCCTGTGTGGGCCCTGTGGGGGCCCTGTGGGGGCAGTATCACTGAGGATGAGGGGGCCCTGTGGGGGCAGGGTCACTGAGTATGAGGGGGTCCTGTGGGGATCCTGTGGGGGCAGTATAACTGAGTAAGAGGGGGCCCTCTGGGGGCCTTCTGGGGGCAGGGTCACTGAGGATGAGGGGGTCCTGTGGGGTCCTGTGGGGGCCCTGTGGGGGCCCTTTGGGGGCAGGGTCAAAGAGTATGAGGGGGTCATGTGGGGGCCATGTGGGGGGCACGGTCACTGAGTATGAGGGGGTCCTGTGGGGGCAGGGTCACTGAGTATGAGGGGGCCCTGTGGGGGCCATGTGGGGGTAAGGTCACTGAGTATGAGGGGATCCTGTGGGGCAGGGTCACTGAGTATGAGGGGCCCTGTGGGAGCCCTGTGGGGGAGGGTGACTGAGTATGAGAGGGTCCTGTGGGGGCACTGTGGGGGCAGTATCACTGAGGATGAGGGGGTCCTGTGGGGGCAGGGTCACTGAGTATGAGGGGGTGCTGTGGAGGCAGAGTCACTGAGTATGAGGGGGTCCTGTGGGGGCCCTCTGGGGGGCAGTATCACTGAGGATGAGGGGGTCCTGTGGGGGCCCTGGTGGCCCTGTGGGGCAGTATCACTGAGGATGAGGGGTCCTGTGGGGGCCCTGTGGGGCAGGGTCACTGAGTATGAGGGGCCCTGTGGGGGCCATGTGGGGGCAGGGTAACTGAGTATGTGGCGGTCCTGTGGGGGCATGGTCACTGAGTATGAGGGGGCCCGGTGGGAGCCCGGTGACTGAGTATGAGGGGGTCCTGTGCGGGCCCTGTGGGGGCAATATCACTGAGTAAAGGGGGCCCTCTGGGGGCCTTGTGGGGGCAGGGTCACTGAGGATGAGGGGGTCCTGTGGGGGCCCTGTGGGGGCAGGGTCACTGAAGATGAGGGGATCCTGTGGGGGCCCTGTGGGGGCAGTATCACTGAGGATGAGGGTCCTGTGGGGATCCTTTGGGGGCAGTATCACTGAGTAAGAGGGGCCCTCTGGGGGCCTTGTGGCAGGGTCACTGAGTATGAGGGGTGCTGTGGAGGCAGAGTCACTGAGTATGAGGGGCACTGTGGAGGCAGGGTCACTGAGGATGAGGGGGTCCTTTTGGGGTCCTGTGGGGGCAAGGTCACTGAGTATGAGGGGGTCCTGTGGGGGCCCTGTGGGGCAGTATCATTGGGTTAGAGGGGGTCCTGTGGGGGCCCTGTGGGGGCAGTATCACTGAGGATGAGGGGGTCCCGTGGGGGCCCTGTGGGGGCAGGGTCACTGAAGATGAGGGGATCCTGTTGGGGTCCTGTGAAGGCAGGGTCACTGAGGATGAGGGGGTCCTGTGGGGGTCCAGTGGGGGCAGGGTCACTGAGTATGAGAGGGCCCTGTGGGGGCCATGTGGAGGCAGGGTCAGTGAGTATGAGGGGGTCCTGTGGGGGCAGGGTCACTGAGGATGATGGGGCCCTGTGGGGGCCATGTGGGGGCAGGGTCACTGAGTATGAGGGGGTCCTGAGTGGGCAGGGTCACTGAGTATGACGGGGCCAGTGGAGCCCTGTACGGGCAGGGTGACTGAGTATGATGGGTCCTGTGGGGGCCCTGTGGGGGCAGTGTCACTGAGTAGGAGGGGGCCCTCTGGGGGCCTTGTGGGGGCAATGTCAATGAGGATGAGGGGGTCCTTTGGGGGCCCTGTGGGGGCCCTGTGGGGGCAGTATCACTGAGGATGAGGGGGTCCTGTGGGGGCCCTGTGGGGGCAGGGTCACTGAGTATGAGGGGGCCCTGTGGGGGCCATGTCGAGGCAGGGTCACTGAGCATGAGGGGTCCTGTGAGGCAGGGTCACTGAGTATGAGGGGCACTGTGGGGGCCATGTGGGGGCAGGGTCACTGAGTATGGGGGTCCTGTGGGGCAGGGTCACTGAGTATGAGGAGGCCCGGTGGGAGCCCTGTAGGAGCAGGGTGACTGAGTATGAAGGGTCCTGTGGGGGCCCTGTAGGGGCAGTATCACTGAGTAAGAGAGGGCCCTCTGGGGGCCTTCTGGGGGCAGGGTCACTGAGGATGAGGGGGTCCTGTGGGGGCCCTGTGGGAGCCCTGTGGGGGCAGTATCACTGAGGATGAGGGGTCCTGTGGGGGCCCTGTGGGGGCAGGGTCACTGAGATGAGAGGGATCCTGTGGGGGATCCTGTGGGGGCAGTATCACTGAGGAAGGGGGTCCTGTGGGGCCCTCAGTATCACTGAGTAAGAGGGCCCTCTGGGGGCCTTCTGGGGGCAGGGTCACTGAGGATGAGGGTCCTGTGGGGGTCCTGTGGGGGCCCTGTGGGGGCAGGGTCAATGAGTATGAGGTCATGTGGGGGCCATGGGGGCAGGGTCACTGTATGGGGGTCCTGTGGGGGCAGGGTCACAGGGTGTGGGGTAAGGTCACTGAGTATGAGGGGGTCCTGTGGGGGCAGGGTCACTGAGTATGATGAGGGGGTGACCTGTGGGGGCACTGTGGGGCAGAATCACTAAGGATGGTCACTGAGTATGAGGGGATCCTGTGGGGCAGGGTCACTGAGTATGAGGGGCCCTGTGGGAGCCCTCTGGGGAAGTATCACTGAGGATGAGAGGTCCTGCCCTGGGTGCACTGTGGGGCAGAATCACTAAGGATGAGGGGTCCTGGGGGTCCTGTGGGGGTCACAGGGTCACTGAGTATGAGGGGGTGCTGTGGAGGCAGAGTCACTGAGTATGAGGGGGGGTCCTGTGGGGGAAGTATCACTGAGTAATAGGGGGCCCTCCTGTGGGGGCAGTATCACTGAGGATGAGGGGGTCCTGTGGGGGCAGGGTCACTGAGTATGGAGCCCTGTGGGGGCCCAGTATCACTGAGGAGGGGGCCCTCTGAGGGGGTCCTGTGGGGGTCACTGAAGATGTGGGGGCCCTGTGGGGCAGTATCACTGAGGATGAGGGGGTCCTGTGGGGATCCTGTGGGGGCAGGGTCACTGAGTATGAGGGGGTCCTGTGAGGATCCTGTGGGGGCAGGGTCACTGAGTATGAGGGGGCCCTGTGGGGGCAGGGTCACTGAGTATGAGGGGGTCCTGTGGGGGCAGGGTCACTGAGAATGAGGGGGTCCTGTGGGGGCCCTGTGGGGGCAGTATCACTGAGGATGAGGGGGTCCTGTGGGGATCCTGTGGGGGCATTATCACTGAGTAAGAGGGGGCCCTCTGGGGGCCTTGTGGGGGCAGGGTCACTGAGGATGAGGGGGTCTGTGGGGGCCATGTGGGGGCAGGGTCACTGAGTATGAGGGGGTCCTGTGGGGGCAGGGTCACTGAGTATGAGGGGGTCCTGTGGGGGCAGGGTCACTGAGTATGAGGGAGTCCTGTGGGGGCCCTGTGGGGGCAGTATTACTGAGTAAGAGGGGGCCCTCTGGGGGCCTTGTGGGGGCAGGGTCACAGAGGATGAGGGGGTCCTGTGGGGGTCCTGTGGGGGCCCTGTGGGGGCAGTATCACTGAGGATGAGGGGTCCTGTTGGGGCCCTGTGGGGGCAGTATCACTGAGTAAGAGGGGGCCCTCTGGGGGCCTTGTGGGGCAGGGTCACTGAAGATGAGGGGGTCCTGTGGGGGCCCTGTGGGGGCAGTATCACTGAGGATGAGGGGTCCTGTTGGGATCCTGTGGGGGCAGTATCACTGAGTAAGAGGGGGCCCTCTGGGTGCCTTGTGGGGGCAGGGTCACTGAGGATGAGGGGGTCCTGTGGGGATCCTGTGGGGGCAGTATCACTGAGTAGAGGGGGCCCTCTGGGGGCCTTGTGGGGGAAGGGTCACTGAGGATGAGGGGGTCCAGTGGGGGTCCTGTGGGGGCCCTGTGGGGGCAGTATCACTGAGGATGAGGGGGTCCTGTGGGGGCCCTGTGGGGGCAGGATCACTGAGGATGAAGGGGCCCTGTGGGGGCCATGTGGGGGCAGGGTCACTTACTATGAGGGGGTCCTGTGGGGGCAGGGTCACTGAGTATGAGGGGGTCCTGTGGGAGCCCTGTGGGGGCAGGGTGATTGAGTATGAGGGGGTCCTGTGGGGGCCCAGTGGGGGCAGTATCACTGAGTAAGAGGGGGCCCTATGGGGGCCTTTTGGGGCAGGGTCACTGAAGATGACGGGGTCCTGTGGGGGCCCTGTGGGGGCAGTATCACTGAGGATGAGGGGGTCCTGTGGGGATCCTGTGGGGGCAGTATCAGTGAGTAAGAGGGGGCCCTCTGGGGGCCTTGTGGGGGCAGGGTCACTGAGGATGAGGGGGTCCTGTGGGGATCCTGTGGGCTCAGTATCACTGAGTAAGAGGGGGCCCTCTGGGGGCCTTGTGGGGGAAGGGTCACTGAGGATGAGGGGATCCTGTGGGGGTCCTGTTGGGATCCTGTGGGGGCAGTATCACTGAGTAAGAGGGGGCCCTCTGGGGGCCCTGTGGGGGCAGGGTCACTGAGGATGAGGGGTTCCTGTGGGGGCCCTGTGGGGGCAGGGTCACTGAGGATCAGGGGTTCCTGTGGGGGCCCTGTGGGGGCAGGGTCACTGAGGATGAGGGGGTCCTGTGGGGGTCCTGTGAGGGCAGGGTCACTGACTATGAGGGGAGCCCTGTGGGGGCCATGTGGAGGCAGGGTCACTGAGTATGAGGGGGTCCTGTGGGGGCAGGGTCACTGAGTATGAGGGGGCCCTGTGGGGGGCCATGTGGGGGCAGGGTCAGTGAGTATGAGGGGGTCCTGTGGGGGCAGGGTCAGTGAATATTAGGGGGTCCTGTGGGGGCAGGGTCACTGAGTATGAGGGAGCCCGGTGGGAGGCCTGTAGGGGCAGGGTCACTGAGTATGAGGGGGTCCTGTGGGGGCCCTCTGGGGGCAGTATCACTGAGGATGAGGGGGTCCTGTGGGGGCCCTGTGGGGGGCCCTGTGGGGGCAGTATCACTGGGGTCCTGGGGGCCCTGGGAGGCAGGGTCACTGAGGATGAGGGGGTCCTGTGGGGCCCTGTGGGGCAGTATCACTGAGTATGAGAGGGGGCCCTCTGGGGGCCTTGTGGGGGCAGGGTCGCTGAGGATGAGGGGGTCCTGTGGGGGCCCTGTGGGGCAGGGTCACTGAAGAAGATGAGGGTCCTGGGGGCCCTGGGGCAGTATCAAAGAGGATGTGGGGGTCCTGTGGGGGCCCTGTGAGGGCAGGGTCACTGAGGATGAGGGGGTCCTGTGCGGGCCCTGTGGGGGCAGGGTCACTGAGGATGAGGGGGTCCTGTGGAAATCCTTTGGGGGCAGTATCACTGAGTAAGAGGGGGCCCTCTGGGGGCCATGTGGGGGCAGGGTAACTGAGTAAGTGGCGGTCCTGTGGGGACAGGGTCACTGAGGATGAGGGGGTCCTGTGGGGATCCTGTGGGGGCAGTATCACTGAGTAAGAGGGGGCCCTCTGGGGGCCTTGTGGGGGCAGGGTCACTGAGTATGAGGGTCCTGTGGGGGCAGTATCACTGTGTATGAGGGGACCCTGTGGGGGCCATGTGGGGGCAGGGTCACTGAGTATGAGGGGGTCCTGTGGGGGCAGGGTCACTGAGGATGAGGGGGTCCTGTGGGGGCAGGGTCACTGAGTATGAGGGGGTCCAGTGGGGGTCCTGTGGGGGCAATGTGACTGAGTATGAGGGGGTCCTGTGGGGGCCGTGTGGGGCAGTATCACTGAGTAAGAGGGGGCCCTCTGGGGGACTTGTGGTGGAAGGGTCACTGAGGATGAGTGGGTCCTGTGGGGGCCCTGTGGGGGCAGTATCACTGAGGATGAGGGGGTCCTGTGGGGATCCTGTGGGGGCAGTATCACTGAGTAAGAGGGGGCCCTCTGGGGGGCCCTGTGGGGGCAGGGTCACTGAGGATGAGGGGGTCCTGTGGGGGCTCTGTGGAGGTAGGGTGATTGACTATGAGAGGGTCCTGTGGGGGCCCTGTGGGGGCAGGGTGACTGAGTATGAGGGCGTCCTGTGGGGGCCCTGTGGTAGCAGTATCAATGAGTAGAGGGGGCCCTCTGGGGGCCTTGTAGGGGCAGGGTCACTGAGTATGAGGGGCCCTGTGGGGCCATGTGGGGGCAGGGTCACTGAGTATTAGGGGTCCTGTGGGGGCAGGGTCACTGAGTATGAGGGGGTCCTGTGGGGGCAGGGTCACTGAGGATGAGGGGGTCCTGTGGGGGCCATGTGGGGCAGGGTCACTGAGTATGAGGGGGTCCCTGGGGGGCCATGTGGGGGCAGGGTCACTTAGTATGAGGGGTCCTGTGGGGGCAGGGTCACTGAGTATGGGGTCCTGTGGGGGACCTGTGGGGGCAGTGTCACTGAGTAAGAGGGGCCCTCTGGGGGCCTTGTGGGAAAAGGGTCACTGAGGATGAGGGGTCCTGTGGGGGCCCTGTGGGGAAGGGTCACTGAGGATGAGGGGGTCCTGTGGGGGCCCTGTGGGGGCAGGGTCACTGAGTATGAGGGGGCCCTGGGGGGGCCATGTGGGGGGCAGGGTCACTGAGTATGAGGGGTCCTGTGGGGGCAGGGTCACTGAGTATGAGGCCCTGTGGGGCCCGTGGGGGCAGGGTCACTGAGTATGAGGGGGTCCTGTGGGGGCCCTGTGGGGGCAGAATCACTGAGGATGAGGGTCTCCTGTGGTATCCTCCTGTGGGGGCAGTATCACTGAGTAAGAGGGCCCTCTGGGGGCCTGTGGGGGCAGGGTCACTGAGGATGAGGGTCCTGTGAGGGGGGTCCTGTGGGGGCCCTGTGGGGGCAGGGTCACTGAGGATGAGGGGTCCTGTGGGGGCCCTGTGGGGCAGGGTCACTGAGTAAGAGGGCCCTCTGGGGGCCCTGTGGGAAAGGGTGACTGAGGATGAGGGGTCCTGTCGGGGCCCTGTGGGGCAGGGTCACTGAGTATGAGGGGGCCCTGTGGGGCCATGTGGGGGCAGGGTCACTGAGTATGAGGGGTCCCTGGGGGGCAGGGTCACTGAGTATGAGGGGCCCTGTGGGGGCCCTGTGGGGGCAGGGTCATTGAGTATGAGGGGGTCCTGTGGGGGCCCTGTGGGGCAGGTATCACTGAGTATGAGGGGTCCTGTGGGGGCAGGGTCACTGAGGATGAGGGGGTCCAGTGGGGGCCTGTGGGGGAAGGGTCACTGAATATGAGGGGGTCCTGTGGGGGCCATGTGGAGGCAGGGTCACTGAGTATGAGGAGGTCCTGTGGGGGCAGGGTCACTGAGTATGAGGGGGCCCTGTGGGGGCCCTGTGGGGGCAGGGTCACTGAGTATGAGGTGGGGGTCCTGTGGGGGCAGGGTCACTGAGTATGAGGGGGTCCTGTGGGGGCCCTGTGGGGGCAGTATCACTGAGGATGAGGGGGTCCTGTGGGGATCCTGTGGGGGCAGTATCACTGAGTAAGAGGGGCCCTCTGGGGGCCTTGTGGGGGCAGGGTCACTGAGGATGAGGGGGTCCTGTGGGGGTCCTGTATGGGGGGCCCTGTGGGGCAGGGTCACTTAGGATGAGGGGTCCTGTGGGGGCCCTGTGGGGCCCTGTGGGGGCAGTATCACTGAGTAACAGGGGCCCTCTGGGGGCCCTGTGGGGGCAGGGTCACTGAGGATGAGGGGGTCCTGTGGGGGCCCTGTGGGGGCCTGTGGGGGCAGTATCACTGAGGATGAGGGGGTCCTGTGGGGATCCTGTGGGGGCAGGGTCACTGAGTATGAGGGGGTCCTGTGAGGGTCCTGTGGGGGCAGGGTCACTGAGTATGAGGGGCCCTGTGGGGCCATGTGGGGCAGGGTCACTGAGTATGAGGGGGTCCTGTGGGGGCAGGGTCACTGAGTATGAGGGGGTCCTGTGGGGGCCCTGTGGGGGCAGTATCACTGAGGATGAGGGGGTCCTGTGGGGATCCTCTGTGGGCAGTATCATTGAGTAAGAGGGGGCCCTCTGGGGGCCTTGTGGGGGTAGGGTCACTGAGGATGAGGGGGTCCTGTGGGGGCCATGTGGGGGCAGGGTCACTGAGCATGAGGGGTCCTGTGGGGGCAGGGTCACTGAGTATGAGGGGTCCTGTGGGGCCCTGTGGGGGCAGTATCACTGAGTAAGAGGGGGCCCTCTGGGGGCCTTGTGGGGGCAGGGTCACTGAGGATGAGGGGGTCCTGTGGGGGCCCTGTGGGGGCAGGGTCACTGAGTATGAGGGGGTCCTGTGGGGGCAGGGTCACTGAGTATGAGGGTCCTGTGGGGCAGGGTCACTGAGTATGAGGGGGCCAGGTGGGAGCCCTGTTGGGGCAGGGTGACTGATAATGGGGGTCCTGTGGGGGAGCCCTGTGGGGGCAGTATCACTGAGTAAGAGGGCCCTCTGGGGCCTTGTGGGGGCAGGGTCACTGAGTATGAGGGAGTCCTGTGGGGCAGGGCAGTATCACTGAGCAGGGTCACTGAGGGGCCCTTGGGGGGCCATGTGGGGGGCAGGGTCACTGAGTATGAGGGGTCCTGTCCTGTGGGGGCAGGGTCACTGAGGATGAGGGGTCCTGTTGGGGCCCTGTGGGGGCAGGGTCACTGAGTATGAGGGGCCCTGTGGGGCCCTGTGGGGCAGGGTCACTGAGCATGAGGGGGTCCTGTGGGGCAGGGTCACTGAGTATGAGGGGCCCCTGGGGGCCCTCTGGGGGCAGGTATCACTGAGTATGAGGGGGTCCTGTGGGGCCCTGTGGGGCAGGGTCACTGAGGATGAGGGGGTCTTTTGGGGGTCCTGTGGGGGCCAGGGTCACTGAGTATGAGGGGACCTGTGGGGGCCATGGGGGCAGGGTCACTGAGCATGGGGTCCTGTGGGGGCAGGGTCACTGAGTATGAGGGGTCCTGTGGGGGCCTGTGGGGGCAGGGTCACTGAGTATGGGGGTCCTGTGGGGCAGGGTCACTGAGTATGAGGAGGCCTGTGGGAGCCCTGTAGGGGCAGGGTGACTGAGTATGAGGGTCCTGTGGGGGCCCTGTGGGGCAGTATCACTGAGGATGAGGGGGGTCCTGTGGGGGCCCTGTGGGGCAGTATCACTGAGGATGAGGGGGTCCTTTGGGGGCCCTGTGGGGGCAGTATCACTGAGGATGAGGGGGTCCTGTGGGGCCCTGTGGGGGCCCTGTGGGGCAGTATCACTGAGGATGAGGGGTCCTGTGGGGGCCCTGTGGGGGCAGGGTCACTGAGTATGAGGGGTCCTGTGGGGATCCTGTGGGGCAGTATCACTGAGTAGAGGGGGCCCTCTGGGGGCCTTGTGGGGCAGGGTCACTGAGGATGAGGGGGTCCTGGGGGGGTCCTGGGGGCCCTGTGGGGGCCTGTGGGGGCAGGGTCACTGAGGATGAGGGGGTCCTGTGGGGGCCCTGTGGGGGGCAGGGTCACTGAGTATGAGGGGCCTGTGGGGGCCCTGTGGGGGCAGGGTCACTGAGTATGGGGTCCTGTGGGGGCAGGGTCACTGAGTATGAGGGGTCCTGTGGGGGCCCTGTATCACTGATCACTGAGGGGGTATGTGGGGGTCCCTATGGGTCCCCTGTGGGGGCAGTATCACTGAGGATGAGGGGTCCTGTTGGGGTCCTGTGGGGCAGTATCACTGAGTAAGAGGGGCCCTCTGTGGGGGCCTGTGGGGCAGTATCACTGAGTGAGGGACTGAGTGGGGTCCTGATGGGGGTCCTGGGGGCCCTGGGGCAGTATCACTGAGGATGAGGGGTCCTGTGGGGGCCCTGTGGGGCAGGGTCACTGAGATGAGGGGCCCTGTGGGGGCCATGTGGGGGCAGGGTCACTGAGTATGAGGGGCCCCTGGGGGCCATGTGGGGCAGGGTCACTAGTATGAGGGGGTCCTGTGGGGGCCCTGGGCAGTATCACTGAGGATGAGGGGGTCCTGTGGGGGCCTTGTGGGGCAGGGTCACTGAGTATGAGGGGGCCCTGTGGGGCCATGTGGGGGCAGGGTCACTGAGTATGAGGGGCATGTGGGGTCCTGTGGGGGCAGGGTCACTGAGTATGAGGGGCCCTGTGGAAGCCCTCTGGGGCAGGGTGACTGAGTATGAGGGGGCCCTGTGGGGGCCCTGTGGGGGCAGGGTCACTGAGGATGAGGGGTCATGTGGGGATCCTGTGGGGGTCACTGAGATGAGGGGCCCTCTAGGGGCCTGTGGGGCAGGGTCACTGAGTAAGAGGGGCCCTCTGGGGGCCCTGTGGGGCAGGGTCACTGAGGATGAGGGAGTCCTGTGGGGGCCCTGTGGGGCAGTATCACTGAGGATGACGGGGTCCTGTGGGGATCCTGTGGGGGCAGGGTCACTGAGTATGAGGGGTCCTGTGGGGGGCAGGGTCACTGAGTATGAGGAGGCCGGTGGGAGCCCTGAGGGGGAAGGGTGACTGAGTATGAGGGGGTCCTTGTGGGGGCCCTGTGGGGCAGTATCACTGAGTAAGAGGGGCCCCTCCGGGGCCTTGTGGGGCAGGGTCACTGAGGATGAGGGGTCATGTGGGGATCCTGTGGGGGCAGGGTCACTGAGGATGAGGGGGCCCTGGGGGCCTTGTGGGGGCAGGGTCACTGAAGATGAGGGGTCCTGTGGGGGCCCTGTGGGGGCAGTATCACTGAGTAGAGGGGGCCCTCTGGGGATCCTTGGGGGGTATCAGAGTCACTGAGGATTAGGGGTCCTGTGGGGCAGGGTCACTGAGGATGAGGGGGCACTGTGGGGCCATGTGGGGGCAGGGTCACTGAGTATGAGGGGGTCCTGTGGGGCCCTCTGGGGGCAGGGTCACTGAGGATGAGGGGGTCCTGTGGGGCCCTGTGGGGGCAGGGTCACTGAGTATGAGGGGCCCTGTGGGGGCCTGTGTGGGGGCAGGGTCACTGAGCATGAGGGGGTCCTTGGGGGCAGGGTCACTGAGTATGAGGGGGCCCTGGGGGCCTCTGGGGGCAGGGTGACTGAGTATGAGGGGTCCTGTGGGGCCCTGTGGGGGGGTCACTGAGGATGAGGGGTCCTTTGGGGTCCTGTGGGGCCAGGGTCACTGAGTATGAGGGGCCCTGTGGGGGCCATGTGGAGGCAGGGTCACTGAGCATGAGGGGGTCCTGTGGGGGCAGGGTCACTGAGTATGAGGGGGCACTGTGGGGGCCATGTGGGGCAGGGTCACTGAGTATGGGGGTCCTGTGGGGGCAGGGTCACTGAGTATGAGGGGCCCGGTGGGAGCCCTGTAGGGGCAGGGTGACTGAGTATGAGGGGGTCCTGTGGGGGCCCTGTAGGGGCAGTATCACTGAGGATGAGGGGTCCTGTGGGGGCCCTGTGGGGGCAGTATCACTGAGGATGAGGGGGTCCTGTGGGTGCCCTGTGGGGCAGTATCACTGAGTATGAGGGGTCCTGAGGGGGCCCTGTGGGGCCCTGTGGGGCAGTATCACTGAGGATGAGGGGGTCCTGTGGGGGCCCTGTGGGGCAGTGTCACTGAGTAAGAGGGGCCCTCTGGGGCCTTCTGGGGCAGGGTCACTGAGGATGAGGGGGTCCTGGGGTCCTGTGGGGGCCCTGAGGATGGGGTCCTGGTGGGGCAGGGTCACTGAGTATGAGGGGGCCCTGTGGGGCCATGTGGGGGCAGGGTCACTGAGTATGAGGGGGTCCTGTGGGGCAGGGTCACTGAGTATGAGGGGGCCTGTGGGGGCCATGTGGGGCAAGGTCACTGAGTATGAGGGGATCCTGTGGGGCAGGGTCACTGAGTATGAGGGGCCCTGTGGGAGCCCTGTGGGGAAGGGTGACTGAGTATGAGAGGGTCCTGTGGGGCACTGTGGGGGCAGTATCACTGAGGATGAGGGGTCCTGTGGGGGCAGGGTCACTGAGTATGAGGGGGTGCTGTGGAGGCAGAGTCACTGAGTATGAGGGGTGCTGTGGAGGCATGGTCACTGAGGATGAGGGTCCTGTGGGGGCCCTGTGGGGCAGTATCACTGTGTTAGAGGGCCCTCTGGGGCCTTGTGGGGGTAGGGTCAATGAGGATGAGAGGGTCCTGTGGGGGCCCTGTGGGGGCAGTATCACTGAGGATGAGGGGGTCCTGTGGGGGCCCTGTGGGGCAGATTCACTGAGTAAGAGGGGGTCCTGTGGGGGCCTGTGGGGGTCCCCCTGTGGGGGGTATCACTGAGGATGAGGGGTCCTGTGGGGCCCTGTGGGGCAGGGTCACTGAGTATGAGGGGCCTGTGGGGGCCATGTGGGGGCAGGGTCACTGAGTATGAGGGGGTCCTGGGGCAGGGTCACTGAGTATGAGGGGGTCCTGGGGGGGCAGGTATCACTGAGCAAGAGGGGGTCCTGTGGGGCCCTATGGGTCCCCTGTAAAGCAGTATCACTGAGGATGAGGGGTCCTGTTGGGGTCCCAAAAGGCAGTATCACTGAGTAAGAGGGGGCCCTCTGGGGCCTGTGGGGGCAGGGTGAGTGAAGATGAGGGTCCTGTGGGGGCCCTGTGGGGACAGTATCACTGAGGATGGGGGTCCTGTGGGGGCCCTGTGGGGCAGGGTCACTGAGTATGAGGGGGCCCCTGTGGGGGCCCTGTGGGGCAGGGTCACTGAGTATGAGGGCCCCTGTGGGGGCCCTGTGGGGCAGGGTCACTGAGTATGAGGGGTCCTGTGGGGGCCCTGTGGGGGTATCACTGAGGATGAGGGGGTCCTGTGGGGGCCTTGTGGGGGGCAGGGTCACTGAGGATGAGGGGCCCTGTGGGGGCCTGTGGGGGCAGGGTCACTGAGCAGGGGGGTCCTGTGGGGCAGGGTCACTGAGGCATGAGGGGCCCCGTGGGAAGCCCCCTGGGGCAGGGTGACTGAGTATGAGGGGTCTGTGGAGGCCCTGTGGGGCAGGGTCACTGAGGATGAGGGGATCATGTGGGGATCCTGTAGGGGCAGGGTCAATGAGTGGGAGGGGGCCCTCTAGGGGCCTTGTGGGGGCAGGGTCACTGAGTAAGAGGGCCTCTGGGGCCTTGTGGGGTCAGGGTCACTGAGGATGAGGGGTCCTTTGGGGGCCCTGTGGGGGCAGTATCACTGAGGATGAGGGGGTCCTGTGGGGATCCTGTGGGGCAGTATCACTGAGCAAGAGGGGGCCCTCTGGGGGCCCTGTGGGGGCAGGGTCACTGAGGATGAGGGGTTCCTGTCCTGGGGGCCCTGTGGGGGCAGGGTCACTGAGGATGAGGGGTCCTGTGGGGGTCCTGTGAGGGCAGGGTCACTGACTATGAGGGGCCCTGTGGGGCCATGTGGAGGCAGGGTCACTGAGTATGAGGGGTCCTGTGGGGGCAGGGTCACTGAGTATGAGGGGGCCCTGTGGGGCCATGTGGGGGCAGGGTCAGTGAGTATGAGGGGTCCTGTGGGGGCAGGGTCACTGAGTATGAGGGGCCCTGTGGGGGCCCTGTGGGGGGGTATCACTGAGGAAGAGGGGGTCCTGTGGGGCCCTGTGGGGCAGGGTCACTGAGGATGAGGGGGTCCTGTGGGGGCCCTGTGGGGCAGTATCACTGAGTAAGAGGGGGCCCTCTGGGGCCTTGTGGGGCAGGGTCACTGAAGATGAGGGGTCCTGTGGGGGCCCTGTGGGGCAGGGTCACTGAGTATGAGGGGCCCTGTGGGGGCCATGTGGGGGCAGGGTAACTGAGTATGTGGGGTCCTGTGGGGACAGGGTGACTGAGTATGAGGGGGCCCGGTGGGAGCCCGGTGACTGAGTATGAGTATGGGGTCCTGTGGGGTCCTGTGGGGCAATATCACTGAGTAAAAAGGGCCCTCTGGGGGCCTTGTGGGGCAGGGTCACTGAGGATGAGGGGGTCCTGTGGGGGCCCCTGTGGGGCAGGGTCACTGAAGATGAGGGGGTCCTGTGGGGGCCCTGTGGGGCAGTATCACTGAGGATGAGGGGGTCCTGGGGATCCTTTGGGGGCAGTATCACTGAGTAAGAGGGGCCCTCTGGGGCCTTGTGGGGGCAGGGTCACTGAGTATGAGGGGGTGCTGTGGAGGCAGAGTCACTGAGTATGAGGGCGCCTGTGGAGGCAGGGTCACTGAGGATGAGGGGGTCCTTTGGGGGTCCTGTGGGGGCAAGGTCACTGAGTATGAGGGGGTCCTGTGGGGGCCCTGTGGGGCAGTATAACTGGGTTAGAGGGGGTCCTGTGGGGCCCTGTGGGGCAGTATCACTGAGGATGAGGGGGTCCTGTGGGGGCCCAGTGTGGGGCAATATCACTGAGTATGAGGGGTCCTGTTGGGGTCCTGTGAAGGCAGAGTCACTGAGGATGAGGGGGTCCTGTGGGGGCCCTGTGGGGCAGGGTCACTGAGTATGAGGGGTCGTATCACTGAGTAAGAGGGGGCCCTCTGGGGGCCTTGTGGGGCAGGGTCACTGAAGATGAGGGGTCCAGTGGGGGTCCTGGGGCAGTATCACTGAGGATGAGGGGTCCTGTGGAGGCCCTGTGGGGGGTATCACTGAGGATGATGGGGCCCTGTGGGGCCATGTGGGGCAGGGTCACTGAGTATGAGGGGCACCTGTGGGGGCAGGGTCACTGAGTATGAGGGGCCTGTGGGGCCATGTGGGGCAGGGTCACTGAGTATGAGGGTCCTGTGGGGGCAGGGTCACTGAGTATGAGGGGTCCTGTGGGGGCAGTATCACTGAGCAAGAGGGGTTGGGGCCCTGGGGGGCCCTATGGGTCCCCTGTGGGGGCAGTATCACTGAGGATGAGGGGGTCCTGTTGGGGTCCTGTGTGGGCAGTATCACTGAGTAAGAGGGGCCCTCTGGGGCCTTCTGGGGCAGGGAGTGAAGATGAGGGTCCTGTGGGGACCCTGTGGGGCAGCAGTATCACTGAGGATGTGGGGGTCCTGTGGGGCCCTGTGGGGGCAGGGTCACTGAGTATGAGGGCCCCTGTGGGGCCATGTGGGGCAGGGTCACTTAGTATGAGGGGGTCCTGTGGGGGCCCTGTGGGGGCAGTATCACTGAGGATGAGGGGTCCTGTGGGGGCCCTGTGGGGCAGGGTCACTGAGTACGAGGGGGCCCTGTGGGGCCATGTGGGGGCAGGGTCACTGAGCATGAGGGGTCCTTTGGGGGCAGGCAGGGTCACTGAGTATGAGGGGGCCCTGTGGAAGCCCTCTGGGGGCAGGGTGACTGAGTATGAGGGGGATCTGTGGAGGCCCTGTGGGGGCAGGGTCACGGAGGATGAGGGGTCATGTGGGGATCCTGTAGGGGCAGGGTCAATGAGTGGGAGGGGCCCTCTGGGGCCTTGTGGGGCAGGGTCACTGAGTAAGAGGGGGCCCTCTGGGGGCCTTGTGGGGTAGCAGGGTCACTGAGGATGAGGGAGCCCTTGGGGCCCTGTGGGGCAGTATAACTGAGGATGAGGGGGTCCTGTGGGGATCCTGTGGGGGCAGTATCACTGAGTAAGAGGGGGCCCCTCTGGGGCCCTGTGGGGGCAGGGTCACTGAGGATGAGGGGTTCCTGTGGGGGCCCTGTGGGGGCAGGGTCACTGAGGATGAGGGGGTCCTGTGGGGGTCCTGTGAGGGCAGGGTCACTGACTATGGGGGCCCTGTGGGGGCCCATGTGGAGGCAGGGTCACTGAGTATGAGGGGTCCTGTCCTGGGGGCAGGGTCACTGAGTATGAGGGGGCCCTGTGGGGGCCATGTGGGGGCAGGGTCAGTGAGTATGAGGGGGTCCTGTGGGGGCAGGGTCACTGAGTATGAGGGGGTCCTGTGGGGCAGGGTCACTGAGTATGAGGGGCCCGGTGGGAGGCCTGTAGGGGCAGGGTGACTGAGTATGAGGGGGTCCTGTGGGGGCCCTCTGGGGCAGTATCACTGAGGATGAGGGGGTCCTGTGGGGGCCCTGTGGGGGCCCTGTGGGGGCAGTATCACTGAGGATGAGGGGGTCCTGTGGGGGCCCTGTGGGGGCAGGGTCACTGAGGATGAGGGGGTCCTGTGGGGGCCCTGTGGGGGCAGTATCACTGAGTAAGAGGGGTCCTCTGGGGGCCTTGTGAGGGCAGGGTCACTGAAGATGGGGGTCCTTTGGGGCCCTGTGGGGGCAGGGTCACTGAGTATGAGGGGGCCCTGTGGGGGCCTGTGGGGCAGGGTCACTGAGTATGTGGGGGTCCTGTGGGGGCAGGGTCACTGAGTATGAGGCCCGGTGGGAGCCCGGTGACTGAGTATGAGGGGGTCCTGTGGGGTCCTGTGGGGGCAATATCAATGAGTAAAGGGGGCCCTCTGGGGTCCTGTGGGCCCTGTGAGCAGGGTCACTGAGGATGAGGGGGTCCTGTGGGGGCCTGTGGGGGCAGGGTCACTGAAGATGAGGGGGTCCTGTGGGGCCCTGTGGGGGCAGTATCACTGAGGATGAGAGGGTCCTGTGGGGATCCTTTGGGGGCAGTATCACTGAGTAGAGAGGGGGCCCTCTGGGGGCCCTGTGGGGGGCAGGGTCACTGAGTATGGGGGTGCTGTGGAGGCAGAGTCACTGAGTATGAGGGCGCTGTGGGGCAGGGTCACTGAGGATGAGGGGGTCCTTTGGGGGCCCTGTGGGGGCAAGGTCACTGAGTATGAGGGGTCCTGTGGGGCCCTGTGGGGCAGTATCACTGTGTATGAGGGGGTCCTGTGGGGGTCCTGTGAAGGCAGGGTAACTGAGGATGAGGGGGTCCTGTGGGGGTCCTGTGGGGCAGGGTCACTGACTATGAGGGGGCCCTGTGGGGCCATGTGGAGGCAGGGTCACTGAGTATGAGGGGTCCTGTGGGGGGCAGGGTCACTGAGTATGAGGGGGGCCCTGTGGGGGCCATGTGGGGGGCAGGGTCACTGAGAATGGGGGTCCTGTGGGGGCAGGGTCACTGAGTATGAGGGGGTCCTGTGGGGGCTGTGGGGGGTCACTGAGTATGAGGGGTCCTGTGGGAGGCCTGTAGGGGCAGGGTGACTGAGTATGAGGGGGTCCTGTGGGGGCCCTCTGGGGGCAGTATCACTGAGTAAAGGGGGCCCTCTGGGGGCCTTGTGGGGGCAGGGTCACTGAGGATGAGGGGGTCCTGTGGGTGCCCTGTGGGGGCCCTGTGGGGGCAGTATCACAGAGGATGAGCGGGTCCTGTGGGGATCCTGTGGAGGCAGGGTCACTTACTATGAGGGGCTGCTGTGGAGGCAGGGTCACTGAGGATGAGGGGGTCCTTTTGGGGACCTGTGGGGGCAAGGTCACTGAGTATGAGGGGTGCTGTGGGGGCAGGGTCACTGAGTATGAGGGGGTCCTGTGGGGGCCCTGTGGGGGCAGTATCACTGAGGATGAGGGGGTCCTGTGGGGATCCTGTGGGGCCCTCTGGGGCCTTGTGGGGGCAGAGTCACTGAGGATGAGGGGGTCCTGTGGGGGCCCTTAGGGGGCAGTATCACTGAGGATGAGGGGGTCCTGTGGGGGCCCTGTGGGGGCAGGTCACTGAGTATGGGGGGCCCTGTGGGGCCATCTGGGGCAGGGTCACTGAGTATGAGGGGGTCCCTGCGGGGGGCAGGGTCACTGTATGGAGGGTCCTGTGGGGGCCCTGTGGGGAGGGTCACTGAGTATGAGGGGTCCTGTGGGCCCAGTGGGGTCTCACTGAGTATGAGGGGGCCCTGTGTGGGGCCCTGTGGGGGCAGGGTGATTGAGTATGAGGGCGTCCTGAGGGGGCCCTGTGGGGCAGTATCACTGAGTAAGAGGGGGCCCTCTGGGGCCTTGTGGGGGCAGGGTGATTGAGTAGAGGGGGTCCTGTGGGACCCTGGGGGCAGTATCACTGAGTAAGATGGCCCTCTGGGGGCCCTGTGGGGGCCTGTGAGGGGGGCAGTATCACTGAGGATGAGGGGGTCCTGTGGGGCCCTGTGGGGCAGGGTCACACTGAGGAGGGTCCTGTGGGGGTCCTGTGATGAGGCAGGGTCACTGGATGGGGGTCCCAGTGGGGGCAGGTTCACTGAGTATGGGGGTCCTGTGGGGCCATTTGGAGGCAGGGTCACTGAGTATGAGGGGGCCCTGTGGGGGCCATGTGGGGGCAGGGTCACTGAGTATGAGGGGTCCTGTGGGGCAGGGTCACTGAGTATGAGGGGGTCCTGTGGGGGCCCTGTGGGGGCAGTATCACTGAGGATGAGGGGGTCCTGTGGGGTCCTGTGGGGCCCTGTGGGGGCAGGGTCACTGGTATGAGGGGCCCTGTGGGGGCCCTGTGGGGCAGTATCACTGAGGATGAGGGGGTCCTGTGGGGGCCCTGAGGGGGCAGTATCACTGAGGATGAGGGGGTCCTGTGGGGATCCTGTGGAGGCAGGGTCACTTAGTATGAGGGGCTGCTGTGGAGGCAGGGTCACTGAGGATGAGGGGGTCCTTTGGGGTCCTGTGGGGGCAAGGTCACTGAGTATGAGGGGGTCCTGTGGGGGCCCTGTGGGGCAGGGTCACTGAGTATGAGGGGGTCCTGTGGGGGCCCTGTGGGGGCAGTATCACTGAGGATGAGGGGGTCCTGTGGGGGCAGTATCACTGAGTATGAGGGGGTCCTGTGGGGGTCCTGTGAAGGCAGGGTCACTGAGGATGAGGGGGTCCTGTGGGGGTCTTGTGAGGGCAGGATCACTGAGTATGAGGGGGTCCTGTGGGGGCCCTGTGGAGGCAGTATCACTGGGTTAGAGGGGGTCCTGTGGGGGCCCTGTGGGGGCAGTATCACTGAGGATGAGGTGGTCCAGTGGGGGCCCAGTGGGGGCAGTATCACTGAGTATGAGGGGGTCCTCTGGGGGTCCTGTGAAGGCAGGGTCAATGAGGATGAGAGGGTCCTGTGGGGGTCCAGTGGGGGCAGGGTCACTGAGTATGAGGGGGCCCTGTGGGGGCCATGTGGAGGCAGGGTCACTGAGTATGAGGGGGTCCTTTGGGGGCAGGGTCACTGAGTGTGATGGGGCCCTGTGGGGGCCATGTGGGGGCAGGGTCACTGAGGATGAGGGGGCCCGGTGGGAGCCCTGTAGGGGGGTGACTGAGTATGAGGGGTCCTGTGGGGCCCTGTGGGGGCAGTATCACTGAGTAAGTGGGGGCCCTCTGGGGGCCTTGTGGGGGCAGGGTCACTGAGGATGAGGGGGTCCTTTGGGGGCCCTGTGGGGGCAGTGTCACTGAGGAAGAGGGGGCCCTCTGGGGGCCTTGTGGGGGCAGGGTCACTGAGGATGAGGGCCCTCTGGGGGCCTTGTGGGGGCAGGGTCACTGAGGATGAGGGGTCCTGTAGGGGCCCTGTGGGCAGTATCACTGAGTATGAGGGGTCCTGTGGGGCCCTGTGGGGCAGGGTCACTTAGTATGAGGGGGTCCTGTGGGGCCCTGTGGGGGCAGTATCACTGAGGATGAGGGGGTCCTGTTCGGGCCCTGTGGGGGCAGGGTCACTGAGTATGAGGGGGCCCTGTGGGGGCCATGTGGGGGCAGGGTCACTGAGTATGAGGGGGTCCTGTGGAGGCAGGGTCACTGAGTATGAGGGGCCCTGTGGGAGCTCTGGGGGCAGGGTGACTGAGTATGGGGGTCCTGTGGGGTCCCTGTGGGGCAGTATCCAGGACAGGAGGATGGAGTGGTTGAAAGTGTCGAAGGCAGCCGATAGGTCCAGGAGGATCGGAATGGAAGAAAGGGGGGCAGTCCGTGCAGTGTGGAGAGATTCACTTACCGAGAGAAGTGCAGTCTCAGTCCAGTGATCGGGTCTGAAGCCAGACTGGTGGGGGTCCAGTAGGCCATTCTGAGAAGGGAAGAGAGACAGTTGATTAGAGTCAGCACGCTCAAGAGTTTTGGAGAGGAAAGGGAGAAGGGACACAGGGCGGTAGCTATGGATTACAGAGGGGTCCATGGTGGTTTTCTTCAGTCGCGGGGTGATGTGAGCCCGCTTGAAGGAAGAGGGGAAGCGACCAGTAGACAAGGAGGAGGTTACAAGGTGGGTGATGAATGGGAGGATGGCTGGGGTGATAGTCTGGAGGAGGGATGAAGGAATGGGATCAAGAGCACAGGTGGTAGGACGATGGGAAAAGAGAAGCTTGGAGACCTCAGTGTCGGTAAGAGGGGAGAAGGTGGAAAAGGACAAGGAAGGTGATGAGGGGGAAGAGGGAAGAGGGGCAGAGACAGGCAGAAAGGTGATGCAGATGTCTGCAATCTTACCAACAAAGTAAGATGCAAAGTCATCTGCAGAGAAGGAGGATTGAGGTTGGGGAGGAGGGGGCTGAGGTGAGTATGAGTGGGGGCAGGGTCACTGAGGATGAGGGGGTTCGGTGGGGGCCCTGTGGGGGCAGTATCACTGAGGATGAGGGGGTCCTGTGGGGGCAGTATCACTGAGTAAGAGGGGGTCCTGTGGGGGTCCTGTGAAGGCAGGGTCACTGAGGATGAGGGGTTCCTCTGGGGGCCCTGTGGGGGCCCTGTGGGTGCAGTATCACTGAGTAAGAGGGGGCCCTCTGGGGGCCTTGTGGGGGCAGGGTCACTGAGTATGAGGGGGTCCTGTGGGGGCAGTATCACTGTGTATGAGGGGGCCCTGTGAGGGCCATGTGGGGGCAGGGTCACTGAGTATGAGGGGGTCCTGTGCGGGCCCTGTGGGGGCAGTAACACTGAGTAAGAGGGGGCCCTCTGGGGGCCTTGTGGGGGCAGTATCACTGAGGATGAGGGGGGCCGGTTGGGGCCCTGTGGGGGCCCTGTGGGGCAGGGTCACTGAGTATGGGGGCCTGGGGGGGCCATGTGAGAGCAGGGTCACTGAGCATGAGGGTGCTGTGGGAGCAGGGTCAGTGAGTATGAGGGGGCCATATGGGAGCCTGTGGGGCAGGGTCCCTGAGTATGAGGGGGCCCTATGGGGGCCCTGTGGGGCAGTATCACTGAGGATGAGGGGGTCCTGTTGGGGCCCTGTGGGGGCCCTGTGGGGGCAGGGTCACTGAGTATGAGAGGGCCTGTGGGGGCCATGTGAGGGCAGGGTCACTGAGTATGAGGGGGTGCTGTGGGAGCAGGGTCAATGAGTCTGAGGGGGCCCTGTGGGAGCCCTGTGGGGGCAGGGTCACTGAGTATGAGGGGGTCCTGTGGGGGCCATGGGGGGCAGGGTCACAGAGTATGAGGGGGTCCTGTGGGGGTAGGGTCACTGAGGATGAGGGGGTCCTGTGGGGGCAGGGTCACTGAATATGAGGGGGTCCTGTGGGGGGCCCTGTGGGGGCAGTATCACTGAGGATGAGGGGGTCCTGTGGGGCCCCTGTGGGGGCAGGGTCACTGAGTATGAGGGGGCCCTGTGGGGTCCTGTGGGGCAGGGTCACTGAGTATGAGGGGGCCCTGTGGGAGCCCTGTGGGGGCATGGTGATTGAGTATGAGGGGGTCCTGAGGGGGCCCTGTGGGGGCAGTATCACTGAGTAAGGGGGCCCTCTGGGGCCTTGTGGGGCAGGGTCACTGAAGATGGGGTCCTGTGGGGGCAGGGTCACTGAGTATGAGGGGGTCCTGTGGGGGCAGGGTCACTGAGTATTAGGGGGCCCTGTGGGAGCCCTGTGGGGGCAGGGTGATTGAGTATAAGGGGGTCCTGTGGGGGCCTTGTGGGGGCAGTATCACTGAGGATGAGGGGGTCCTGTTGGTGTCCTGTGGGGGCAGTATCACTGAGGATGAGGGGGTCCTGTGGGGATCCTGTGGGGGCAGTATCACTGAGTAAGAGGGGGCCCTCTGGGGGCCTCGTGGGGGCTGGGTCCCTGAGTATGAGGGGGTCCTGTGGGGGCCCTGTGGGGGCAGTATCACTGAGGATGAGGGGGTCCTGTTGGTGTCCTGTGGGGGTCCTGTGGGGGCCCTTTGGGGCAGGGTCACTGAGTATGAGGGGGTCCTGTGGGGGCCATGTGGGGGCAGGGTCACTGAGTATGAGGGGGTCCTGTGGGGGCAGGGTCACTGAGTATGAGGGGGTCCTGTGGGGGCCATGTGGGGGCAGAGTCACAGAGTATGAGGGGTCCTGTCGGGGCAGGGTCACTGAGTATGAGGGGGCCCGGTGGGAGCCCTGTGGGCGCAGGGTGACTGGGTATGAGGGGGTCCTGTGTCACTGAGTATGAGGGGGCCCTGTGGGGGCCATGTGGGGGCAGGGTCACTGAGTATGAGGGGGCCCTGTGGGGGCCATGTGGGGGCAGGGTCACTGAGTATGAGGGGTCCTGTGGGGGCAGGGTCACTGAGTATGAGGGGCCCGGTGGGAGCCCTGTGGGGGCAGTATCACTGAGAATGAGGGCGTCCTGTGGGGGCCCTGTGGTAGCAGTATCACTGAGTAAGAGGGGGCCCTCTGGGGGCCTTGTGGGGGCAGGGTCACTGAGGATGAGGGGGTCCTGTGGGGCCCTGTGGGGGCAGTATCACTGAGGATGAGGGGGTCCTGTGAGGGCCCTGTGGGGGAAGGGTCACTGAGTATGAGGGGGCCCTGTGGGGGCCATCTGGGGGCAGGGTCACTGAGTATGAGGGGGCCCTGTGGGGGCCATGTGGGGGCAGGGTTACTGAAAATGAGGGGGTCCTGTGGGGGCAGGGTCAGTGAGGATGAGGGGGCCCTGTGGGAGCCCTGTGGGGGCAGGGTCACTGAGGATGAGGGGGTCCTGTGGGGGCCTTGTGGGGGCAGTATCACTGAGGTTGAGGGGGTCCTGTGGGGATCCTGTGGGGGCAGTATCACTGAGGATGAAGTGGTCCTGTGGGGGCCCTGTGGGGCCAGTATCACTGAGGATGAGGGGGTCCTGTGGGGGCCCTGTGGGGGCAGTATCACTGAGTATGAGGGGGTCCTGTGGGGGCAGGGTCACTGAGTATGAGGGGGCCATATGGTAGCCCTGTGGGGGCAGGGTCCCTGAGTATGAGGGGGTCCTGTGGGGGCCCTGGGGGGCAGTATCACTTAGGATGAGGGGGTCCTGTTGGGGCCCTGTGGGGGCCATGTGGGGGCAGGGTCACTGAGTATGAGGGGCCTGTGGGGGCCATGTGAGGGCAGGGTCACTGAGTATGAGGCGGTTCTGTGGGAGCAGTGTCACTGAGTATGAGAGGGTGCTGTGGGAGCAGGGTCAATGAGTATGAGGGGGCCCTGTGGGAGCCCTGTGGGGGCAGGGTCACTGAGTATGAGGGGGTCCTGTGGGGGCCATGTGGGGGTAGGGTCACTGAGTATGAGGGGGTCCTGTGGGGGCAGGGTCAATGAGTATGAGGGGGTCCACTGGGAGCCCTGTGGGTGCAGTATCACTGAGGATGAGGGGGTCCTGTGCGGGCCCTGTGGGGGCAGAGTCACTGAGAATGAGGGGGCCCTGTGGGGGCCATGTGCGGGCAGGGTCACTTAGTATGAGGGGGTCCTGTGGGGGCCCAGTGGGGGAAGTATCACTGAGGATGAGGGGGTCCTGTGGGGGCCTTGTGGGGGCAGGGTCACTGAGTACGAGGGGGCCCTGTGGGGGCCATGTGGGGGCAGGGTTACTGAAAATGAGGGGGTCCTGTGGGGGCAGGGTCACTGAGTATGAGGGGGCCATATGGGAGCCCTGTGGGGGCAGGGTCCCTGAGTGTGAGGGGGTCCTGTGGGGGCCCTGTGGCGGCAGTATCACTGAGGATGAGGGGGTCCTGTTGGGGCCCTGTGGGGGCCCTGTGGGGGCAGGGTCACTGAGTATGAGGGGGCCTGTGGGGGCCATGTGAGGGCAGGGTCACTGAGCATGAGGGGGTGCTGTGGGAGCAGGGTCACTGAGTATGAGGGGGCCATATGGGAGCCCTGTGGGGGCAGGGTCCCTGAGTATGAGGGGGCCCTGTGGGGGCCCTGTGGGGGCAGTATCACTGAGGATGAGGGGGTCCTGTGGGGGCCCTCTGGGGGCAGTATCACTGAGGATGAGGGGGTCCTGTGGGGGGGCAGGGTCACTGAGTATGAGGGGGCCATATGGTAGCCCTGTGGGGGCAGGGTCCCTGAGTATGAGGGGGTCCTGTGGGGGCCCTGGGGGGCAGTATATCTTAGGATGAGGGGGTCCTGTTGGGGCCCTGTGGGGGCCATGTGGGGGCAGGGTCACTGAGTATGAGGGGGCCTGTGGGGGCCATGTGAGGGCAGGGTCACTGAGTATGAGGCGGTTCTGTGGGAGCAGGGTCACTGAGTATGAGAGGGTGCTGTGGGAGCAGGGTCAATGAGTATGAGGGGGCCCTGTGGGAGCCCTGTGGGGGCAGGGTCACTGAGTATGAGGGGGTCCTGTGGGGGCCATGTGGGGGTAGGGTCACTGAGTATGAGGGGGTCCTGTGGGGGCAGGGTCAATGAGTATGGGGGGGCCCTCTGGGGGCCTTGTGGGGGCAGGGTGACTGAAGATGAGGGGGTCCACTGGGAGCCCTGTGGGTGCAGTATCACTGAGGATGAGGGGGTCCTGTGGGGGCCCTGTGGGGGCAGAGTCACTGAGTATGAGGGGGCCCTGTGGGGGCCATGTGCGGGCAGGGTCACTTAGTATGAGGGGGTCCTGTGGGGGCCCAGTGGGGGAAGTATCACTGAGGATGAGGGGGTCCTGTGGGGGCCTTGTGGGGGCAGGGTCACTGAGTACGAGGGGGCCCTGTGGGGCCCCTGTGGGGGCAGGGTCACTGAGTATGAGGGGGCCCTGTGGGGGTCCTGTGGGGGCAGGGTCACTGAGTATGAGGGGGCCATATGGGAGCCCTGTGGGGGCAGGGTCCCTGAGTGTGAGGGGGTCCTGTGGGGGCCCTGTGGGGGCAGTATCACTGAGGATGAGGGGGTCCTGTTGGGGCCCTGTGGGGGCCCTGTGGGGGCAGGGTCACTGAGTATGAGGGGGCCCTGTGGGGGCCATGTGAGGGCAGGGTCACTGAGCATGAGGGGGTGCTGTGGGAGCAGGGTCACTGAGTATGAGGGGGCCATATGGGAGCCCTGTGGGGGCAGGGTCCCTGAGTATGAGGGGGCCTGTGTGGGCCCTGTGGGGGCAGTATCACTGAGGATGAGGGGGTCCTGTTGGGGCCCTGTGGGGGCCCTTTGGGGGCAGGGTCACTGAGTATGAGGGGGCCTGTGGGGGCCATGTGAGGGCAGGGTCACTGAGTATGAGGGGGTGCTGTGGGAGCAGGGTCAATGAGTCTGAGGGGGCCCTGTGGGAGCCCTGTGGGGGCAGGGTCACTGAGTATGAGGGGGTCCTGTGGGGGCCATGGGGGGGAAGGGTCACAGAGTATGAGGGGGTCCTGTGGGGGCAGGGTCACTGAGGATGAGGGGGTCCTGTGGGGGCAGGGTCACTGAATATGAGGGGGTCCTGTGGGGCCCTGTGGGGGCAGTATCACTGAGGATGGGGGTCCTGTGGGGCCCCTGTGGGGGCAGGGTCACTGAGTATGAGGGGGCCCTGTGGGGGTGCTATGGGGGCAGGGTCACTGAGTATGAGGGGGCCCTGTGGGAGCCCTGTGGGGGCATGGTGATTGAGTATGAGGGGGTCCTGTGGGGGCCCTGTGGGGGCAGTATCACTGAGTAGAGGGGCCCTCTGGGGGCCTTGTGGGGGCAGGGTCACTGAAGATGAGGGGGTCCTGTGGGGGCCCTGTGGGGGCAGGGTCACTGAGTATGAGGGGGTCCTGTGGGGGCAGGGTCACTGAGTATGAGGGGGACCTGTGGGAGCCCTGTGGGGGCAGGGTGATTGAGTATGAGGGGGTCCTGTGGGGGATTTGTGGGGGCAGTATCACTGAGGATGAGGGGGTCCTGTTGGTGTCCTGTGGGGGCAGTATCACTGAGGATGAGGGGGTCCTGTGGGGATCCTGTGGGGGCAGTATCACTGAGTAAGAGGGGGCCCTCTGGGGGCCTTGTGGGGGCTGGGTCCCTGAGTATGAGGGGGTCCTGTGGGGGCCCTGTGGGGGCAGTATCACTGAGGGTGAGGGGGTCCTGTTTGTGTCCTGTGGGGGTCCTGTGGGGGCCCTTTGGGGGCAGGGTCACTGAGTATGAGGGGGTCCTGTGGGGGCCATGTGGGGGCAGGGTCACTGAGTATGAGGGGGTCCTGTGGGGGCAGGGTCACTGAGTATGAGGGGGTCCTGTGTGGGCCATGTGGGGGCAGAGTCACAGAGTATGAGGGAGTCCTGTGGGGGCAGGGTCACTGAGTTTGAGAGGGCCCGGTGGGAGCCCTGTGGGCGCAGGGTGACTGGGTATGAGGGGGTCCTGTGTCACTGAGTATGAGGGGGCCCTGTGGGGGCCATGTGGGGGCAGGGTCACTGAGTATGAGGGGGTCCTGTGGGGGCAGGGTCACTGAGTATGAGGGGGCCCTGTGGGAGCCCTCTGGGGGCAGGGCGACTGAGTATGAGGGGGTCCTGTGGAAGCCCTGTGGGGGCAGGGTCACGGAGGATGAGGGGGTCATGTGGGGATACTGTAGGGGCAGGGTCACTGAGTGGGAGGGGGCCCTCTGGGGGCCTTGTGGGGGCAGGGTCACTGAGTAAGAGGGGGCCCTCTGGGGGCCTTGTGGGGTCAGGGTCACTGAGGATGAGGGGGTCCTTTGGGGGCCCTGTGGGGGCAGTATAACTGAGGATGAGGGGGTCCTGTGGGGATCCTGTGGGGGAAGTATTACTGAGTAAGAGGGGGCCCTCTGGGGGCCCTGTGGGGGCAGGGTCACTGAAAATGAGGGGTTCCTGTCGGGGCCCTGTGGGGGCAGTATCACTGAGGATGAGGGGGTCCTGTGGGGGCCCTGTGGGGGCCCTGTGGGGGAAGGGTCACTGAGTATGAGGGGGCCCTGTGGGGGCCATGTGGGGGCAGTATCACTGAGGATGAGGCGGTCCTGTGGGGATCCTGTGGGGGCAGAGTGACTGAGTATGAGGGGGTCCTGTGGGGGACCTGTGGGGGCAGGGTCACTGAGTAAGAGGGGGTCCTGTGGAAGCCCTGTGGGGGCAGTATCACTGAGAATGAAGGGGTCCTGTGGGGATCCTGTGGGGGCAGTATCACTGAGTAAGAGGGGGCCCTCTGGGGGCCTTGTGGGGGCAGGGTCACTGAGTATGAGGGGGTCCTGTGGGGGCAGTATCACTGTGTATGAGGGGGCCCTGTGGGGGCCATGTGGGGGCAGGGTCACTGAGTATGAGGGGGTCCTGTTGGCAGGGTCACTGAGGATGAGGGGGTCCTGTGGGGGCAGGGTCACTGAGTATGAGGGGGTCCTGTGGGGGTCCTGTGGGGGCAATGTGACTGAGTATGAGGGGGTCCTGTGGGGGCCCTGTGGGGGCAGTATCACTGAGTAAGAGGGGGCCCTCTGGGGTCCATGTGGGGGCAGGGTCACTGAGTATGAGGGTGTCCTGTGGGGGCAGTATCACTGAGTATGAGGGGGCCCTGTGGGGGCCATGTGGGGGAAGGGTCACTGAGTATGAGGGGGTCCTGTGGGGGCAGGGTCACTGAGGATAAGGGGGTCCTGTGGGGGCCCTGTAGGGGCAGGGTCACTGAGGATGAGGGGGTCCTGTGGCGGCCCTGTGGGGGAAGTATCACTGAGGATGAGGTGGTCCTGTGGGGATCCTGTGGAGGCAGGGTCACTGAGTATGAGGGGCTGCTGTGGAGGCAGGGTCACTGAGGATGAGGGTCCTGCGGCCCTGTGGAGGCAGTATCACTGAGGATGAGGCGGTCCTGTGGGGATCCTGTGGGGGCAGGGTGACTGAGTATGAGAGGGTCCTGTGGGGACCTGTGGGGAAGTGTCACTGAGTAAGAGGGGGCCCTCTGGGGGCCTTGTGGGGGCAGGGTCACTGAGGATGAGGGGGTCCTGTGGGGGCCTTGTTGGGGCAGGGTCACTGAGGATGAGGGGGTCCGGTGGGGAACCTGTGGGGGCAGTATCACTGAGGATGAGGGGGTCCTGTGGGGATCCTGTGGGGGCAGTATCACTGAGTAAGAGGGGCCCTCTGGGGGCCTTGTGGGGGCAGGGTCACTGAGGATGAGGGGGTCCTGTGGGGGCCCTGTGGGGGCAGGGTCACTGAGTAAGAGGGGGTCCTGTGGGGGTCCTGTGGGGGTACGGTGACTGAGTATGAGGGGGTCTTGTGGGGGCCCTCTGGGGGCAGTATCACTGAGTAAAAGGGGGCCCTCTGGGGGCCTTGTGGGGGGAGGGTCACTGAGGATGAGGGGGTCCTGTGGGGGTCCTGTGGGGGCAGGGTGACTGAAGATGAGGGGGTCCTGTGGGGGCCCTGTGGGGGCAGTATCACTGAGGATGAGGGGGTCCTGTGGGGGTCCTGTGGGGGCAGGGTCACTGAGTATGAGGGGGCCCTCTGGGGCCATGTGGGGGCAATGTCACTGAGTAAGAGGGGGCCCTCTGGGGGCGTTGTGGAGGCAGGGTCACTGAGTATGCGGGGGTCCTGTGGAGGCCCTGTGGGGGCAGTATCACTGAGAATGAGGGGGTCCTGTGGGGGCAGTATCACTGAGTAAGAGGGGGCCCTTTGGGGGCCATGTGGGGGCAGGGTCACTGAGTATGAGGGGGTCCTGTGGGGGCAGGGTCATTGAGGATGAGGGGGTCCTGTGGGGGCCCTGTGGGGGCAGGGTCACTGAGGATGAGGGGATCCTGTGGCGGCCCTGTGGGGGCAGTATCACTGAGGATGAGGCGGTCCTGTGGGGATCCTGTGGAGGCAGGGTCACTGAGTATGAGGGGCTGCTGTGGAGGCAGGGTCACTGAGGATGAGGGGGTCTTGTGGCGGCCCTGTGGGGGCAGTATCACTGAGGATGAGGCGGTCCTGTGGGGATCCTGTGGGGGCAGGGTGACTGAGTATGAGGGGGTCCTGTGGGGGTCCTGTGGGGGCAGGGTCACTGAGTATGAGGGTCCTGTGGGGGCCTTGTTGGGGCAGGGTCACTGAGGATGAGGGGGTCCGGTGGGGGCCCTGTGGGGGCAGTATCTCTGAGGATGAGGGGGTCCTGTGGGGATCCTTTGGGGGCAGTATCACTGAGTAAGAGGGGGCCCTCTGGGGGCCTTGTGGGGGCAGGGTCACTGAGGATGAGGGGGTCCTGTGGGGGCCCTGTGGGGGCAGTATCACTGAGGATGAGGGGGTCCTGTGGGGATCCTGAGGGGCAGTATCACTGAGGATGAGGGGGTCCTGTGGGGGCCCTGTGGGGGCAGTATCACTGAGTATGAGGGGGTCCTGTGGGGGCCTTGTGGGGGCAGTATCACTGAGAATGAGGGGGTCCTGTGAGGATTCTGTGGGGGCAGTATCACTGAGTAAGAGGGGGCCCTCTGGGGGCCCTGTGGGGGCAGGGTCACTGAGGATGAGAGGGTCCTGTGGGGGCCCTGTGGGGGCAGTATCACTGAGGATGAGGGGGTCCTGTGGGGGCCCTGTGGGGGCAGGGTCACTGAGTATGAGGGGGCCCTGTGGGGGCCATTTGGGGGCAGGGTCACTTAGTATGAGGGGGTCGTGTGGGGGCGGGGTCACTGAGTATGAGGGGGCCCTGTGGGGCAGGGTGATTGAGTATGAGAGGGTCCTGTGGGGGCAGTATCACTGAGTAAGAGGGGGCCCTCTGGGGGCCTTGTGGAGGCAGGGTCACTGAAGATGAGGGGGTCCTGTGGGGGCCCTGTGGGGGCAGTCTCACTGAGGATGAGGGGGTCCTGTGGGGATCCTGTGGGGGCAGTATCACTGAGTAAGAGGGGTCCTCCGGGGGCCTTGTGGGGGCAGGGTCACTGAGGATGAGGGGGTCCTGTGGGAGTCCTGTGGGGGCCCTGTGGGGGCAGGGTCACTGAGTATGAGGGGGTCCTGTGGGGGCCCTGTGGGGCAGTATCACTGAGGATGAGGGGGTCCTGTGGGGGCCCTGTGGGGGCAGTATCACTGAGGATGAGGGGGTCCTGTGGGGGCCCAGTGGGGGCAGTATCACTGAGTATGAGGGGGTCCTGTGGGGGTCCTGTGAAGGCAGGGTCACTGAGGATGAGGGGGTCCTGTGGGGGTCCTGTGGGGGCAGGGTCACTGTGTATGAGGGGGCCCTTTTTGGGGGCCATTTGGGGGCAGGGTCACTGAGTATGAGGGGGTCCTGTGGGGGCAGGGTCACTGAGTATGAGGGGGCCAGGTGGGAGCCCTGAGGGGGAAGGGTGACTGAGTATGAGGGGGTCTTGTGGGGTTAGTATCACTGAGTAAGAGAGGGCCCTCTGGGGGCCTTGTGGGGGCAGGGTCACTGAGGATGAGGGGGTCCTGTGGGGGCCCTGTGGGGGCCCTGTGGTGGCAGTATCACTGAGTATGAGGGGGTCCTGTGGGGGCCCTGTGGGGGCAGGGTCACTTAGTATGAGGGGGTCCTGTGGGGGCCCTGTGGGGGCAGTATCACTGAGGATGAGGGGGTCCTGTTCGGGCCCTGTGGGGGCAGGGTCACTGAGTATGAGGGGGCCCTGTGGGGGCCATGTGGGGGCAGGGTCACTGAGCATGAGAGGGTCCTGTGGAGGCAGGGTCACTGAGTATGAGGGGGCCCTGTGGGAGCTCTGTGGGGGCAGGGTGACTGAGTATGAGGGGGTCCTGTGGGGTCCCTGTGGGGGCAGTATCCAGGACAGGAGGATGGAGTGGTTGAAAGTGTCGAAGGCAGCCGATAGGTCCAGGAGGATCGGAATGGAAGAAAGGGGGGCAGTCCGTGCAGTGTGGAGAGATTCACTTACCGAGAGAAGTGCAGTCTCAGTCCAGTGACCGGGTCTGAAGCCAGACTGGTGGGGGTCCAGTAGGCCATTCTGAGAAGGGAAGAGAGACAGTTGATTAGAGTCAGCACGCTCAAGAGTTTTGGAGAGGAAAGGGAGAAGGGATACAGGGCGGTAGCTATGGATTACAGAGGGGTCCATGGTGGTTTTCTTCAGTCGCGGGGTGATGTGAGCCCGCTTGAAGGAAGAGGAGAAGCGACCAGTAGACAAGGAGGAGGTTACAAGGTGGGTGATGAATGGGAGGATGGCTGGGGTGATAGTCTGGAGGAGGGATGAAGGAATGGGATCAAGAGCACAGGTGGTAGGACGATGGGAAAAGAGAAGCTTGGAGACCTCAGTGTCGGTAAGAGGGGAGAAGGTGGAAAAGGACAAGGAAGGTGATGAGGGGGAAGAGGGAAGAGGGGCAGAGACAGGCAGAAAGGTGATGCAGATGTCTGCAATCTTACCAACAAAGTAAGATGCAAAGTCATCTGCAGAGAAGGAGGATTGAGGTTGGGGAGGAGGGGCTGAGGTGAGTATGAGTGGGGGCAGGGTCACTGAGGATGAGGGGTCCAGTGGGGCCCTGTGGGGCAGTATCACTGAGGATGAGGGGGTCCTGTGGGGATCCTGTGGGGGCAGTATCACTGAGGATGAGGGGGTCCTGTGGGGGTCCTGTGAAGGCAGGGTCACTGAGGATGAGGGGGTCCTGTGGGGGTCCTGTGGGGGCAGGGTCACTGAGTATGAGGGGGTCCTGTGGGGGTCCTGTGGGGGCCCTGTGGGGGCAGGGTCACTTAGGATGAGGGGGTCCTGTGGGGGCCCTGTGGGGCCCTGTGGGGGCAGTATCACTGAGTAACAGGGGGCCCTCTGGGGTTCTTGTGGGGGCAGGGTCACTGAGGATGAGGGGGTCCTGTGGGGGCCCTGTGGGGGCACTGTGGGGGCAGTATCACTGAGTATGAGGGGGTCCTGTGGGGGCAGGGTCACTGAGTATGAGGGGGTCCTGTGGGGGCCATGTGGGGGCAGAATCACTGAGTAAGAGGGGGCCCTCTGGGGGCCTTGTGGGGCAGGGTCACTGAGGATGAGGGGGTCCTGTGGGGGCCATGTGGGGGCAGTATCACTGAGGATGAGGCGGTCCTGGGTGGATCCTGTGGGGGCAGGGTGACTGAGTATGAGGGGGTCCTGTGGGGGACCTGTGGGGGCAGTGTCACTGAGTAAGAGGGGGCCCTCTGGGGTCCTTGTGGGGGCAGGGTCACTGAGTATGAGGGGTCTTGTGGAGGCCCTGTGTGGGCAGTATCACTGAGAATGAGGGGGTCCTGTGGGGATCCTGTGGGGGCAGTATCACTGAGTAAGAGGGGGTTCTCTGGGGGCCTTGTGGGGGCAGGGTCACTGAGTATAAGGGGGTCCTGTGGGGGCAGTATCACTGAGTATGAGGGGCCCTGTGGGGCCATGTGGGGGCAGGATCACTGAGTGTGAGGGGCTGCTGTGGAGGCAGGGTCACTGAGGATGACGGGGTCCTGTGGCGGCCCTGTGGGGGCAGTATCACTGAGGATGAGGCGGTCCAGTGGGGATGCTGTGGGGGCAGGGTGACTGAGTATGAGGGGGTCCTGTGGGGGACCTGTGGGGCAGAGTCACTGAGTAAGAGGGGCCCTCTGGGGGCCTTGTGGGGGGCAGGGTCACTGAGGATGAAGGGGTCCTGTGGGGTCCTGTGGGGCAGTATCACTGGGAATGAGGGGGTCCTGTGGGGATCCTGTGGGGGCAGTATCACTGGGTGGGAGGGGGCCCTCTGGGGGCCTTGTGGGGTCAGGGTCACTGAGGATGAGGGGGTCCTATGGGGGGCCCTGTAGGGGGCAGTATAACTGAGGATGAGGGGGTCCTGTGGGGATCCTGTGGGGGCAGTATCACTGAGTAAGAGGGGCCCTCTGGGGCCTTGTGGGGATGCGTCACTGAGGATGAGGGGGTCCTGTGGGGGCCCTGTGGGGCAGGGTCACTGAGGATGAGGGGGTCCTGTGGGGGCCCTGTGGGGGCAGTATCACTGAGGATGAGGGGGTCCTATGGGGGCCCTGTGGGGGCAGGGTCACTGAGGATGAAGGGGGTCCTGTGGGGGTCATGTGGGGGCAGGGTCACTTAGTATGAGGGGGTCCTGTGGGGATCCTGTGGGGGCAGTATCACTGAGTAAGAGGGGGTCCTCTGGGGGTTTGTGGGGGCATGGTCACTGAGGATGAGGGGGTCCTGTGAGGGGGGCCCTGTGGGGCCCTGTGGGGGCAGGGTCATTGAGTATGAGGGGGTCCTGTGGGGGCCATGTGGGGGCAGGGTCACTGAGTATGAGGGGGTCCTGTGGGGGCAGGGTCACTGAGTAGGTGGGGGCCCTCTGGGGGGCCATGTGGGGGCAGTGTCACTGAGTAAGAGGGGCCCTCTGGGGGCCTGTGGGGCAGGGTGACTGAGTATGAGGGCGTCCTGTGGGGCCCTGTGGTAGCAGTATCACTGAGTAAGAGGGGACCCTCTGGGGGCCTGTGGGGGCAGGGTCACTGAGGATGAGGGGGTCCTGTGGGGGCCCTGTGGGGCAGTATCACTGAGGATGAGGGGGTCCTGTGGGGATCCTGTGGGGGCAGGGTGACTGAGTATGAGGGGGTCCTGTGGGGGTCCTGTGGGGGCAGGGTGCCTGAGTATGAGGGGGTCCTGTGGGGGCCCTGTGGGGGCAGTATCACTGAGTAAGAGGGGGCCCTCTGGGGGCCTTGTGGGGAAGGGTCACTGAGGATGAGGGGGTCCTGTGGGGGCCCTTGGGGCAGTATCACTGTGAATGAGGGGGTCCTGTGGGGATCCTGTGAGGGCAGTATCACTGAGTAAGAGGGGGCCCTCTGGGGGCCCTGTGGGGGAAGGGTCACTGAGGAGGGGGGGTCTAGTGGGGGCCCTGTGGGGGCAGGGTCACTGAGTATGAGGGGGCCCCTTGGGGGCCATATGGGGGCAGGGTCACTTAGTATGAGTGGGTCCTGTGGGGGCAGGGTCACTGAGTATGAGGGGGCCATGTGGGAGCCCGTGGGGGGCAGGGTGATTGAGTATGAGGGGTCCTGTGGGGGCCCTGTGGGGGCAGGGTCACTGAGTATGAGGGGGTCCTGTGGGGGCAGGGTCACTGAGGATGAGGGGGTCCTGTGGGGGCCTGTGGGGGCAGGGTCACTGAATATGAGGGGGTCCTGTTGGGGCCCTGTGGGGCAGTATCACTGAGTAAGAGGGGGCCCTCTGGGGGCCTTGTGGGGGGCAGGGTGACTGAAGATGAGGGGGTCCTGTAGGGGCCCTGTGGGGGCAGTATCACTGAGGATGAGGGGGTCCTGTGGGGGCCGTGTGGGGGCAGGGTCACTGAGTATGGGGGGCCCTCTGGGGGCCATGTGGGGGCAGTGTCACTGAGTAAGAGGGGGCCTTCTGGGGGCCTTGTGGGGGCAGGGTCAGTGAGTATGAGGGGGTCCTGTGAAGGCCCCGTGGGGGCAGTATCACTGAGAATGAGGAGGTCCTGTGGGGATCCTGTGGGGGCAGTATCACTGAGTAAGAGGGGGTCCCTGCGGGGCAGGGTCATTGAGGATGAGGGGGTCCTGTTGGGGCCCTGTGGGGGCAGGGTCACTGAGGATGAGGGGATCCTGTGCCGGCCCTGTGGGGCCAGAATCACTGAGGATGAGGCGGTCCTGTAGGGATCCTGTGGAGGCAGGGTCACTGAGTATGAGGGGCTGCTGTGGAGGCAGGGTCACTGAGGATGAGGGGGTCCTGTGGCGGCCCTGTGGGGGCAGTATCACTGAGGATGAGGCGGTCCTGTGGGGATCCTGTGGGGGCAGGGTCACTGAGTATGAGGGGGTCCTGTGGGGGCCTTGTTGGGGCAGGGTCACTGAGGATGAGGGGGTCCGGTGGGGGCCCTGTGGGGGCAGTATCTCTGAGGATGAGGGGGTCCTGTGGGGATCCTGTGGGGAGAGTATCACTGAGTAAGAGGGGGCCCTCTGGGGGCCTTGTGGGGGCAGGGTCACTGAGGATGAGGGGGTCCTGTGGGGGCCATGTTGGGGCAGTATCACTGAGGATGAGGGGTCTTGTGGGGCCCTGTGGGGCAGGGTCACTGAGTATGAGGGGGTCCTGTGGGGTCCTGTGGGGGCAGGGTGACTGAGTATGAGGGGGTCCTGTGGGGCCCCTGTGGGGGCAGTATCACTGAGTAAGAGGGGGCCCTCTGGGGGCCTTGTGGGGGAAGGGTCACTGAGGATGAGGGGGTCCTGTGGGGCCCTGTGGGGGCAGTATCACTGAGAATGAGGGGGTCCTGTGAGGATCCTGTGGGGGCAGTATCACTGAGTAAGAGGGGGCCCTCTGGGGGCCTTGTGGGGGCAGGGTCACTGAGGATGAGGGGGTCCTGTGGGGGCCCTGTGGGGACAGTATCACTGAGGATGAGGGGGTCCTGTGGGGGCAGGGTCACTGAGTATGAGGGGGCCCTGTGGGGGCCATGTGGGGCAGGGTCACTTAGTATGAGGGGGTCCTTTGGGGGCCATGTGGGGGCAGGGTCACTTAGTATGAGGGGATCCTGTGGGGGCGGGGTTACTGAGTATGAGGGCCTGTGGGAGCCCTGTGGGGGCAGGGTGATTGAGTATGAGAGGGTCCTGTGGGGGCAGTATCACTGAGTAAGAGAAGGCCCTCTTGGGGCCTTGTGGTGGCAGGGTCACTGAAGATGAGGGGGTCCTGTGGGGGCCCTGTGGGGGCAGTATCACTGAGGATGAGGGGGTCCTGTGGGGATCCTGTGGGGGCAGTATCACTGAGTAAGAGGGGGCCCTCTGGGGGCCTTGTGGGGGCAGGGTCACTGAGGATGAGGGGGTCCTGTGGGGATCCTGTGGGGGCAGTATCACTAAGTAAGAGGGGGCCCTCTGGGGGCCTTGTGGGGGAAGGGTCACTGAGGATGAGGGGGTCCTGTGGGGGTCCTGTGGGGGCCCTGTGGGGGCAGGGTCACTGAGTATGAGGGGGTCCTGTGGGGGCCCTGTGGGGGCCCTGTGGGGGCAGTATCACTGAGGATGAGGGGGTCCTTTGGGGGCCCAGTGGGGGCAGTATCACTGACTATGAAGGGTCCTGTGGGGGTCCTGTGAAGGCAGGGTCACTGAGGATGAGGGGGTCCTGTGGGGGTCCTGTGGGGGCAGGGTCACTGAGTATGAGGGGGCCCAGTGGGGGCCATTTGGGGGCAGGGTCTCTGAGTATGAGGGGGTCCTGTGGGGGCAGGGTCACTGAGTATGAGGGGGCCCTGTGGGGGCCATGTGGGGGCAGGGTCACTGAGTATGAGGGGGTGCTGTGGAGGCAGAGTCACTGAGTATGAGGGGCACTGTGGAGGCAGGGTCACTGAGGATGAGGGGGTCCTTTGGGGGTCCTTTGGGGGCAAGGTCACTGAGTATGAGGGGGTCCTGTGGGGGCCCTGTGGGGGCAGTATCACTGAGGATGAGGGGGTCCTGTGGGGGCCCAGTGGGGGCAATATCACTGAGTATGAGGGGGTCCTGTTGGGGTCCTGTGAAGGCAGGGTCACTGAGGATGCGGGGTCCTGTGGGGGTCCAGTGGGGGCAGGGTCACTGAGTATGAGGGGGCCCTGAGGGGGCCATGTGGAGGCAGGGTCACTGAGTATGAGAGGGTCCTGTGGGGGCAGGGTCACTGAGGATGATGGGGCCCTGTGGGGGCCATGTGGGGGCAGGGTCACTGAGTATGAGGGGGTCCTGAGGGGCAGGGTCACTGAGTATGAGGGGGCCTGGTGGGAGCCCTGTACGGGCAGGGTGACTGAGTATGAGGGGGTCCTGTGGGGGTCCTGTGGGGGCCCTGTGGGGCAGTGTCACTGAGTAAGAGGGGGCCCTCTGGGGGCCTTGTGGGGGCAGGGTCATTGAGGATGAGGGGGTCCTTTGGGGACCCTGTGGGGGCCCTGTGGGGGCAGTATCACTGAGGATGAGGGGGTCCTGTGGGGGCCCTGTGGGGGCAGGGTCACTGAGTATGAGGGGGCCCTGTGGGGGCCATGTGGGTCAGGGTCACTGAGTATGAGGGGGCCCTGTGGGGGCCATGTGGGGGCAGGGTCACTGAGTATGAGGGGGCCCTGTGGGGGCCATGTGGGGGCAGGGTCACTGAGTATGAGGGGCACCTGTGGGGGCAGGGTCACTGAGTATGAGGGGCCCGGTGGGAGACCTGTGGGGGCAGGGTGACTGAGTATGAGAGCGTCCTGTGGGGGCCCTGTGGTAGCAGTATCACTGAGTAAGAGGGGGCCCTCTGGAGGCCTTGTGGGGGCAGGGTCACTGAGGATGAGGGGGTCCTGTGGGGCCCTGTGGGGGCAGTATCACTGAGGATGAGGGGGTCCTGTGGGGGCAGTATCACAGTGTATGAGGGGGTCCTGTGGGGGTCCTGTGAAGGCAGGGTCACTGAGGATGAGGGGGTCCTGTGAGGGTCCTGTGAGGGCAGGGTCACTGACTATGAGGGGGCCCTGTGGGGGCCATGTGGAGGCAGGGTCACTGAGTATGAGGGGGCCCTGTGGGGGCCATGTGGGGGCAGGGTCACTGAGTATGAGGGGGCCCTGTGGGGGCCATGTGGGGGCAGGGTCACTGAGTATGAGGGGGTCCTGTGGGGGCAGAGTCACTGAGTATGAGGGGTCCTGTGGGGGCAGGGTCACTGAGTATGAGGGGGCCCGGTGGGAGGCCTGTAGGGGCAGGGTGACTGAGTATGAGGGGGCCTGTGGGGCCCTCTGGGGGCAGTATCACTGAGTAAAAAGGGGCCCTCTGGGGGCCTTGTGGGGGGCAGGGTCACTGAGGATGAGGGGGTCCTGTGGGGCCCTGTGGGGGCCCTGTGGGGAAGTATCACTGAGGATGAGGGGTCCTGTGGGGGCCCTGTGGGGGCAGGGTCACTGAGGATGAGGGGGTCCTTTTGGGGTCCTGTGGGGGCAAGGTCACTGAGTATGGGGGGTCCTGTGGGGGCAAGGTCACTGAGTATGGGGGGCCCTGTGGGGGCCATGTGGGGGCAGGGTAACTGAGTATGTGGCGGTCCTGTGGGGGCATGGTCACTGAGTATGAGGGGGCCCGGTGGGAGCCCGGTGACTGAGTATGAGGGGGCCCTGTGGGGGTCCTGTGGGGGCAGGGTGCCTGAGTATGAGGGGGTCCTGTGGGGGCCCTGTGGGGGCAGTATCACTGAGTAAGAGGGGCCCTCTGGGGGCCTTGTGGGGGAAGGGTCACTGAGGATGAGGGGGTCCTGTGGGGGCCCTGTGGGGGCAGTATCACTGAGGATGATGGGGTCCTGTGGGGTCCCTGTGGGGGCAGTATAACTGAGGATGAGAGGGTCCTGTGGGAGCCCTGTGGGGGCAGGGTCACTGAGTATGAGGGGGCCCTGTGGGGGCCATCTGGGAGCAGGGTCACTGAGTATGAGGGGGCCCTGTGGGGGCCATCTGGGAACAGGGTCACTGAGTATGAGGGGGCCCGGTGGGAGCCCTGTGGGGGCAGGGTGACTGAGTATGAGGGGTCCTGTGCGGGCCCTGTGGGGGCAGTATCACTGAGTAAGAGGGGGCTCTCTGGGGGCCTTTTGGGGGCAGTATCACTGAGGATGAGGGGGTCCTGTGGGGATCCTGAGTATGTGTGGGGGCAGGGTCACTGAGTATGAGGGGGCCCTCTGGGGGCCATGTGGGGGCAGTGTCACTGAGTAAGGGGCCCTCTGGGGGCCTTGTGGGGGCAGGGTCAGTGAGTATGAGGGGTCCTGTGGGGCCCTGTGGGGCAGTATCACTGAGAATGAGGAGGTCCTGTTGGGATCCTGTGGGGGCAGTATCACTGAGTAAGAGGGTCCTGTGGGGGCAGGGTCACTGAGGATGAGGGGGTCCTGTTGGGGCCCTGTGGGGGCAGGGTCACTGAGGATGAGGGGTCCTGTGGGAGTCCTGTGAAGGCAGGGTCACTGAGTATGATGAGGGGGCCCTGTGGGGGCCATGTGGAGGCAGGGTCACTGAGCATGAGGGGGTCCTGTGGGGGCAGGGTCACTGAGTATGAGGGGCACTGTGGGGGCCATGTGGGGGCAGGGTCACTGAGTATGGGGGTCCTGTGGGGGCAGGGTCACTGAGTATGAGGAGGCCGGTGGGGGTCCTGTAGGGGCAGGGTGACTGAGTATGAAGGGTCCTGTGGGGCCCTGTGGGGGCAGTATCACTGAGTAAGAGGGCCCTCTGGGGGCCTTCTGGGGGCAGGGTCACTGAGGATGAGGGGTCCTGTAGGGGGCCCTTTGGGGCCCTTTGGGGGCAGTATCACTGAGGATGAGGGGGTCCTGTGGGGGCCCTGTGGGGCATGGTCACTGAGGATGAGGGGTCCTGTGGGGGTCCTGTGGGGGCCCTGTGGGGGCCCAGTGGGGGCAGGGTCATTGAGTATGAGGGGGTCCTGTGGGGGCCATGTGGGGGCAGGGTCACTGAGTATGAGGGGGTCCTGTGGGGGGGCAGGGTCACTGAGTATGAGGGGCCCTCTGGGGGCCATGTGGGGGCAGTGTCACTGAGGATAAGAGAGGGCCCTCTGGGGGCCCTGTGGGGGCAGGGTGACTGAGTATGAGGGGTCCTGTGGGGTCCCTGTGGTAGCAGTATCACTGAGTAGAGGGGACCCTCTGGGGGCCTTGTGGGGGCAGGGTCACTGAGGATGAGGGGTCCCTGTGGGGGCCCTGTGGGGCAGTATCACTGAGGATGAGGGGGTCCAATGGGGATCCTGTGGGGGCAGGGTCACTGAGTATGAGGGGGTCCTGTGGGGGTCCTGTGGGGGCAGGGTCCTGAGTATGAGGGGGTCCTGTGGGGCCCTGTGGGGCAGTATCACTGAGTAAGAGGGGCCCTCTGGGGGCCTTGTGGGGCAGGGTCACTGAGGATGAGGGGGTCCTGTGGGGGCCCTGTGGGGGGCAGTATCACTGAATGAGGGGGTCCTGTGGGGATCCTGTGGGGGCAGTATAACTGAGTAAGAGGGGGCCCTCTGGGGGCCCTGTGGAAGGGTCACTGAGGAGGAGGGGGTCCTGTGGGGGCCCTGTGGGGCAGGGTCACTGAGATGAGGGTCCCTTGGGGGCCCTGTATGGGGGCAGGGTCACTAGTATGAGGGGTCCTGTGGGGGCAGGGTCACTGAGTATGAGGGGGCCTGTGGGAGCCCAGTGGGGGCAGGGTGACTGAGTATGAGGGGGTCCTGTGGGGGCCCTGTGGGGGCAGGGTCACTGAGTAGGAGGGGTCCTGTGGGGACAGGGTCACTGAGGATGAGGGGGTCCTGTGGGGCCTGTGGGGCAGGGTCACTGAGTATGAGGGGGTCCTGTTGGGGCCCTGTGGGGCAGTATCACTGAGTAGAGGGGCCCTCTGGGGCCTTGTGGGGGCAGGGTGACTGAAGATGAGGGGTCCTGTGGGGGCCTGTAGGGGCAGTATCACTGAGGATGAGGGGTCCTGTGGGGGCCAGTGGGGGCAGGGTCACTGAGTATGAGGGGGTCCTGTGGGGGCAGTATCACTGAGTAAGAGAGGGCCCTCTGGGGGCCTTGTGGGGAAGGGTCACTGAGGATGAGGGGGTCCTGTGGGAGGGGGCCCTGTGGGGGCAGTATCACTGAGAATGAGGGGTCCTGTGAGGATCCTGTGGGGGCAGTATCACTGAGTAAGAGGGGGCCCTCTGGGGCCTTGTGGGGCAAGGTCACTGAGGATGAGGGGGGTCCTGTGGGGGCCCTTTGGGGACAGTATCACTGAGGATGAGGGGGTCCTGTGGGGGGGGCAGGGTCACTGAGTATGAGGGGGCCCTGTGGGGGCCATGTGGGGGGGGCAGGGTCACTGAGTATGAGGGGTCCTTTGGGGGCCATGTGGGGGCAGGGTCACTTAGTATGAGAGGGTCCTGTGGGGGCTGTAGGGGGTTACTGAGTATGAGGGGCCTGTGGGAGCCCTGTGGGGGCAGGGTGATTGAGTATGAGAGGGTCCTGTGGGGGCAGTATCACTGAGTAAGAGGGGGCCCTCTTGGGGCCTTGTGGGGGCAGGGTCACTGAAGATGAGGGGGTCCTTTGGGGGCCCTGTGGGGGCAGTATCACTGAGGATGAGGGGGTCCTGTGGGGATCCTGTGGGGGCAGTATCACTGAGTAGAGGGGGCCCTCTGGGGGCCTTGTGGGGCAGGGTCACTGAGGATGAGGGGTCCTGTGGGGATCCTGTGGGGGCAGTATCACTGAGTAAGAGGGGACCCTCTGGGGGCCTTGTGGGGGAAGGGTCACTGAGGATGAGGGGGTCCTGTGGGGGTCCTGTGGGGGCCCTGTGGGGCAGGGTCACTGAGTATGAGGGGGTCCTGTGGGGGCCCTGTGGGGGGTCCTGTGGGGGTCCTGTATCACTGAGGATGAGGGGGTCCTTTGGGGGCCCAGTGGGGGCAGTATCACTGACTATGAGGGGGTCCTGTGGGGGTCCTGTGAAGGCAGGGTCACTGAGGATGAGGGGGTCCTGTGGGGGTCCTGTGGGGGCAGGGTCACTGAGTATGAGGGGGCCCAGTGGGGGCCATTTGGGGGCAGGGTCTCTGAGTATGAGGGTCCTGTGGGGGCAGGGTCACTGAGTATGAGGGGTCCTGTGGGGGCCATGTGGGGGCAGGGTCACTGAGGATGAGGGGTCCTGTGGGGGCCCTGTGGGGGCAGAATCACTGAGGATGAGGGGGTCCTGTGGGGGTCCTGTGTGGGGGTCCTGTGGGGGCAGGGTCACTGAGTATGAGGGGGCCCTGTGGGGGCCATGTGGAGGCAGGGTCACTGAGTATGAGGGGGTCCTGTGGGGGCAGGGTCACTGAGTATGAGAGGGGGCCCTGTGGGGGCCATGTGGGGGCAGGGTCACTTCGTATGAGGGGGTCCTGTGGGAGCAGGGTCACTGAGTATGAGGGGGACCCGTGGGAGCCCTGTGGGCGCAGGGTGATTGAGTATGAGGGGGTCCTGTTGGGGCCCTGTGGGCAGTATCACTGAGTAAGAGGGGGCCCTCTGGGGGCCTTGTGGGGGCAGGGTCACTGAAGATGAGGGGGTCCTGTGGGGGCCCTGTGTGGGCAGTATCACTGAGGATGAGGGGGTCCTGTTGGGATCCTGTGGGGGCAGTATCACTGAGTAAGAGGGGGCCCTCTGGGGGCCTTGTAGGGGGGAAGGGTCACTGAGGATGAGGGGTCCTGTGGGGGTCCTGTGGGGGGCCCTGTGGGGGCAGTATCACTGAGGATGAGGGGGTCCTGTGGGGGGCCCTGTGGGGGCAGGATCACTGAGTATGAGGGGGCCCTGTGGGGGCCATGTGGGGGCAGGGTCACTTTCTATGAAAGGGGTCCTGTGGGGGCAGGGTCACTGAGTATGAGGGGCCGTGTGGGAGCCCTGTGGGGGCAGGGTTATTGAGTATGAGGGGGTCCTGTGGGGGCCCTGTGGGGGCAGTATCACTGAGTAAGAGGGGCCCTCTGGGGCCTTGTGGGGGCAGGGTCACTGAAGATGACGGGGTCCTGTGGGGGCCCTGTGGGGGCAGTATCAGTGAGGATGAGGGGGTCCTGTGGGGATCCTGTGGGTGCAGTATCACTGTGAATGAGGGGGTCCTGTGGGGATCCTGTGGGGGCAGTATCACTGAGTGGGAGGGGGCCCTCTGGGGGCCTTGTGGGGTCAGGGTCACTGAGGATGAGGGGGTCCTATGGGGGCCCTGTAGGGGCAGTATAACTGAGGATGAGGGGGTCCTGTGGGGATCCTGTGGGGGCAGTATCACTGAGTAAGAGGGGGCCCTCTGGGGGCCTTGTGGGGGATGGGTCACTGAGGATGAGGGGGTCCTGTGGGGGCCCTGTGGGGGCAGGGTCACTGAGGATGAGGGGGTCCTGTGGGGGCCCTGTGGGGGCAGTATCACTGAGGATGAGGGGGTCCTATGGGGGCCTGTGGGGCAGGGTCACTGAGGATGAAGGGGTCCTGTGGGGGGTCATGTGGGGGCAGGGTCACTAGTATGAGGGGGTCCTGTGGGGATCCTGTGGGGCAGTATCACTGAGTAAGAGGGGGTCCTCTGGGGGTTTGTGGGGGCATGGTCACTGAGGATGAGGGGGTCCTGTGGGGGCCCTGTGGGGCCCTGTGGGGGCAGGGTCATTGAGTATGAGGGGGTCCTGTGGGGGCCATGTGGGGGCAGGGTCACTGAGTATGAGGGGGTCCTGTGGGGGCAGGGTCACTGAGTATGAGGGGGCCCTCTGGGGGCCATGTGGGGGCAGTGTCACTGAGTAGAGGGGCCCTGTGGGGGCCCTGTGGGGGCAGGGTGACTGAGTATGAGGGGGCGTCCTGTGGGGGCCCTGTGGTAGCAGTATCACTGAGTAAGAGGGGACCCTCTGGGGCCTTGTGGGGGCAGGGTCACTGAGGATGAGGGGGTCCTGTGGGGGCCCTGTGGGGCAGTATCACTGAGGATGAGGGGTCCCGTGGGGGCCCTGTGGGGGCAGGGTCACTGAAGATGAGGGATCCTGTTGGGGTCCTGTGAAGGCAGGGTCACTGAGGATGAGGGGTCCTGTGGGGGTCCAGTGGGGCAGGGTCACTGAGTATGAGAGGGCCCTGTGGGGGCCATGTGGAGGCAGGGTCAGTGAGTATGAGGGGTCCTGTGGGGCAGGGTCACTGAGGATGATGGGGCCCTGTGGGGCCATGTGGGGGCAGGGTCACTGAGTATGAGAGGGGTCCTGAGTGGGCAGGGTCACTGAGTATGACGGGGCCAGTGGGAGCCCTGTACGGGCAGGGTGACTGAGTATGAGGGGGTCCTGTGGGGGCCCTGTGGGGGCAGTGTCACTGAGTAGGAGGGGGCCCTCTTGGGGCCTTGTGGGGCAATGTCAATGAGGATGAGGGGTCCTTTGGGGGCCCTGTGGGGCCCTGTGGGGCAGTATCACTGAGGATGAGGGGTCCTGTGGGGGCCCTGTGGGGGCAGGGTCACTGAGTGAGGGGCCCTGTGGGGGCCATGTCGAGGCAGGGTCACTGAGCATGAGGGGTCCTGTGAGGGCAGGGTCACTGAGTATGAGGGGGGCACTGTGGGGGCCATGTGGGGCAGGGTCACTGAGTATGGAGGTCCTGTGGGGGGCAGGGTCACTGAGTATGAGGAGGCCCGGTGGGAGCCCTGTAGGAGCAGGGTGACTGAGTATGAAGGGTCCTGTGGGGGCCCTGTAGGGCAGTATCACTGAGTAAGAGGGCCCTCTGGGGCCTTCTGGGGCAGGGTCACTGAGGATGAGGGTCCTGTGGGGGCCCTGTGGGGGCCCTGTGGGGGCAGTATCACTGAGGATGAGGGTCCTGTGGGGGCCTGTGGGGGCAGGGTCACTGAGTATGAGAGGGTCATGTGGGGATCCTGTGGGGGCAGTATCACTGAGTAAGAGGGGGCCCTCTGGGGGCCTTCTGGGGGCAGGGTCACTGAGGATGAGGGGGTCCTGTGGGGGTCCTGTGGGGGCCCTGTGGGGGCAGGGTCAATGAGTATGAGGGGGTCATGTGGGGGCCATGTGGGGGCAGGGTCACTGAGTATGAGGGGTCCTGTGGGGCAGGGTCACTGAG
>CM040752.1:445393-473556 GCA_022829145.1 Albula goreensis
TGTGCGGGCAGGGTGACTGAGTAGGAGGGTCCTGTGGGGGCCTGTGGGCAGTGTCACTGAGTAAAGGGGCCCTCTGGGGGCCTTGTGGGGACAGGGTCATTGAGGATGAGGTCCTTTGGTGGCCCTGTGGGGCCCTGTGGGGCAGTATCACTGAGGATGAGGGTCCTGTAGGGCCCTGTGGGCAAGGGTCACTGAGTATGAGGGGCCCTGTGGGGGCCTTATGGGTCAGGGTCACTGAGTATGAGGGGGCCCCTGTGGGGGCCATGTGGGGGCAGGGTCACTGAGTATGAGGGCAACTGTGGGGGCAGGGTCACTGAGTATGAGGGCCCGGTGGGAGACCTGTGGGGGCAGGGTGACTGAGTATGAGGCGTCCTGTGGGGGCCCTGTGGTAGCAGTATCACTGAGTAAGAGGGGCCCTCTGGAGGCCTTGTGGGGGCAGGGTCACTGAGGATGAGGGTCCTGTAGGGGCCCTGTGGGGGCAGTATAACTGAGGATGAGGGGTCCTGTGGGGCAGTATCACTGTGTATGAGGGGGTCCTGTGGGGTCCTGTGAAGGCAGGGTCACTGAGGATGAGGGTCCTGTGGGGGTCCTGTGAGGCAGGGTCACTGACTATGAGGGGCCCTGTGGGGGCCATGTGGAGGCAGGGTCACTGAGTATGAGAAGTCCCTGTTGGGGCAGGGTCACTGAGTATGAGGGGCCCTGTGGGGGCCATGTGGGGGCAGGGTCATTGAGTATGAGGGTCCTGTGGGGGCAGGGTCACTGAGTATGAGGGTCCTGTGGGGGCAGGATCAATGAGTATGAGGGGCCCGGTGGGAGGCCTGTAGGGGGCAGGGTGACTGAGTATGAGGGGGTCCTGTGGGGGGCCCTCTGGGGGCAGTATCACTGAGTAAAGGGGCCCTCCTGGGGCCTTGTGGGGGCAGGGTCACTGAGGATGAGGGGTCCTGTGGGTGCCCTGTGGGGCAGTATCACTGAGGATGAGGGTCCTGTGGGGGCCCTGTGGGGGCAGGGCCACTGAGTATGAGGGTCCTGTGGGGGCCCTGTGGGGGCAGTATCACTGAGTAAGAGGGCCCTCTGGGGGCCTTGTGGGGGCAGGGTCACTGAAGATGAGGATGTCCTGTGGGGGCCCTGCGGGGGCAGGGTCACTGAGTATGAGGGGCCCTTCGGGGGCCATGTGGGGGCAAGGTAACTGAGTATGTGGCGGTCCTGTGGGGGCAGGGTCACTGAGTATTAGAGGGTCCTGTGGGGGGCAGGGTCCCTGAGTATGAGGTGCTGTGGAGGCAGAGTCACTGAGTATGAGGCGCTGTGGAGGCAGGGTCACTGAGTATGAGGGTCCTGTGGGGGCCCTGTGGGGCAGTATCACTGGGTTAGAGGGTCCTGTGGGGGCCCTGTGGGGCAGTATCACTGAGGATGAGGGTCCTGTGGAGGCCCTGTGGGGCAGTATCACTGAGGATGAGGGTCCTGTGGGGGCCCAGTGGGAGCAATATCACTGAGTATGAGGGGGTCCTGTTGGGGTCCTGTGAAGGCAGGGTCACTGAGGATGAGGGGTCCTGTGGGGTCCAGTGGGGGCAGGGTCACTGAGTATGAGGGGGCCCTGTGGGGGCCATGTGGAGGCAGGGTCACTGAGTATGAGGGGGTCCTGTGGGGGCAGGGTCACTGAGGATGATGGGGCCCTGTGGGGCCATGTGGGGGCAGGGTCACTGAGTATGAGGGTCCTGAGGGGTAGGGTCACTGAGTATGGGGGCCTGGTGGGAGCCCTGTGCGGGCAGGGTGACTGAGTATGAGGGTACTGTGGCGCCCGGTGGGGCAGTGTCACTGAAGTAGAGAGGGGCCCTCTGGGGGCCTTGTGGGGCAGGGTCACTGAGGATGGGGTCCTTTTGGGGCCCTGTGGGGGCCTGTGGGGCAGTATCACTGAGGATGAGGGGTCCTGTGGGGCCCTGTGGGGAGGTCACTGAGTATGAGGGGCCCTGTGGGGGCCATGTGGGTCAGGGTCACTGAGTATGGGGCCCTGTGGGGGCCATGTGGGGCAGGGTCTCTGAGTATGAGGGGCACCTGTGGGGGCAGGGTCACTGAGTATGAGGAGGCCCAGTGGGAGACCTGTGGGGCAGGAGTGACTGAGTATGAGGCGTCCTGTGGGGGCCCTGTGGTAGCAGTATCACTGAGTAAGGGGGCCCTCTGGAGGCCTTGTGGGGGCAGGGTCACTGAAGATGAGGGTCCTGTAGGGGCCCTGTGGGGCAGTATCACTGAGGATGGGGGGTCATGTGGGGCAGTATCACTGAGTAGGAGGGTCCTGTGGGGGTCCTGTGAAGGCAGGGTCACTGAGGATGAGGGGTCCTGTGGGGGTCCTGTGAGGCAGGGTCACTGACTATGAGGGCCCTGTGGGGGCCATGTGGAGGCAGGTCACTGAGTACGAGGGTCCTGTGGGGGCAGGGTCACTGAGTATGAGGGCCCGCTGGGAGCCCAGTGACTGAGTATGAGGGGCCAGTGCGGGCCTGTGGGGCAATATCACTGAGTAAAAGGGCCCTCTGGGGGCCTTGTGGGGGCAGGGTCACTGAGGATGAGGGGGTCCTGTGGGGGCCCTGTGGTGGCCCTGTGGGGGCAGTATCACTGAGGATGAGGGGTCCTGTGGGGGCCCTGTGGGGCAGGGTCACTGAGTATGAGGGGGTCGTATCACTGAGTAAGAGGGGGCCCTCTGGGGGCCTTGTGGGGGCAGGGTCACTGAAGATGAGGGGGTCCTGTGGGGGCCCTGTGGGGGCAGGTTCACTAAGTATGAGGGCCCTGTGGGGCCATGTGGGAGCAGGAGTAACTGAGTATGTGGCGGTCCTGTGGGGGCATGGTCACTGAGTATGAGGCCCAGTGGGAGCCCAGTGACTGAGTATGGGGCCAGTGCGGGCTCTGTGGGGAGCAATATCACTGAGTAAAGGGTCCTCTGGGGGCCTTGTGGGGGCAGGGTCACTGAGGATGAGGGTCCTGTGGGGGCCCTGTGGGGCAGGGTCACTGAAGATGAGGGTCCTGTGGGGGCCCTGTGGGGGCAGTATCACTGAGGATGAGGGGTCCTGTGGGGATCCTTTGGGGCAGTATCACTGAGTAAGAGAGGGCCCTCTGGGGGCCTTGTGGGGGCAGGGTCACTGAGTATGAGGGGGTGCTGTGGAGGCAGAGTCACTGAGTATGAGGGGCACTGTGGAGGCAGGGTCACTGAGGATGAGGGGCACTGTGGAGGCAGGGTCACTGAGGATGAGGGGTCCTTTGGGGGTCCTGTGGGGGCAAGGTCACTGAGTATGAGGGTCCTGTGGGGGCCCTGTGGGGGCAGTATCACTGGGTTAGAGGGTCCTGTGGGGGCCCTGTGGGGCAGTATCACTGAGGATGAGGGGGTCCTGTGGGGGCCCAGTGGGGGCAATATCACTGAGTATGAGGGGTCCTGTTGGGGTCCTGTGAAGGCAGGGTCACTGAGGATGAGGGTCCTGTGGGGGTCCAGTGGGGCAGGGTCACTGAGCATTAGGGGCCCTGTGGGGGCCATGTGGAGGCAGGGTCACTGAGTATGAGAGGGTCCTGTGGGGGCAGGGTCACTGACGATGATGGGGCCCTGTGGGGCCATGTGGGGGCAGGGTCACTGAGTATGAGGGTCCTGAGGGGAAGGGTCACTGAGTATGGGGCCCAGTGGGAGCCCTGTACGGGCAGGGTGACTGAGTATGAGGGTCCTGTGGGGGCCCTGTGGGGGCAGTGTCACTGAGTAAGAGGGGCCCTCTGGGGGCCTTGTGGGGGGCAGGGTCATTGAGGATGAGGGTCCTTTGGGGGCCCTGTGCCCTGTGGGGGCAGTATCACTGAGGATGAGGGTCCTGTGGGGGCCTGTGGGGGCCATGTGGGTCATGGTCACTGAGTATGAGGGGGCCCTGTGGGGGCCATGTGGGGGCAGGGTCAATGAGTATGAGGGCACCTGTGGGGCAGGGTCACTGAGTATGAGGCACCTGTGGGGGCAGGGTCACTGAGTATGAGGGGGCACTGTGGGGGCCATGTGGGGGCAGGGTCACTGAGTATGGGGGTCCTGTGGGGGCAGGGTCACTGTATGAGGAGGCCCGGTGGGAGCCCTGTAGGGGCAGGGTGACTGAGTATGAAGGGGTCCTGTGGGGGCCCTGTAGGGGCAGTATCACTGAGTAAGAGAGGGCCCTCTGGGGGCCTTCTGGGGGCAGGGTCCCGAGGATGAGGGGGTCCTGTGGGGGCCCTGTGGGGGCCCTGTGGGGGCAGTATCACTGAGGATGAGGGGGTCCTGTGGGGGCCCTGTGGGGGCAGGGGCACTGAGTATGAGGGTCCTGTGGGGATCCTGTGGGGGCAGTATCACTGAGTAGAGGGGCCCTCTGGGGGCCCTGTGGGGGCAGGGTCACTGAGGATGAGGGGGTTCCTGTGGGGGCCCTGTGGGGGGCAGGGTCACTGAGGATGAGGGGTCGTGTGGGGGTCCTGTGAGGGCAGGGTCACTGACTATGAGGGGGCCCTGTGGGGGGCCATGTGGAGGCAGGGTCACTGAGTATGAGGGGGTCCTGTGGGGGCAGGGTCACTGAGTATGAGGGGGCCCTGTGGGGGCCATGTGGGGGCAGGGTCACTGAGTATGAGGGGGTCCTGTGGGGGCAGGGTCACTGAGTATGAGGGGATACTGTGGGGGCAGGGTCACTGAGTATGAGGGGGATCTGTGGAGGCCCTGTGGGGGCAGGGTCACGGAGGATGAGGGGGTCATGTGGGGATCCTGTAGGGGCAGGGTCACTGAGTGGGAGGGGGCCCTCTGGGGGCCTTGTGGGGGCAGGGTCACTGAGGATGAGGGTCCTGTGGGGATCCTGTGGGGGCAGTATCACTGAGTAAGAGGGGGCCCTCTGGGGGCCTTGTGGGGTCAGGGTCACTGAGGATGAGGGGGTCCTTTGGGGGCCCTGTGGGGGCAGTATAACTGAGGATGAGGGGGTCCTGTGGGGATCCTGTGGGGGCAGTATCACTGAGTAAGAGGGGGTCCTGTGGGGGCCGTGTGGGGGCAGGGTCACTGAGTATGAGGGGCCCTGTGGGGGCCCTGTGGGGGCAGGGTCACTGAGTATGAGGGGGTCCTGTGGGGATCCTGTGGGGGCAGTATCACTGAGTAAGAGAGGGCCCTCTGGGGGCCCTGTGGGGCAGTATCACTGAGGATGAGGGTCCTGTGGGGGCCCTGTGGGGCAGGGTCACTGAGTATGAGGGCCCTGTGGGGGCCATGTGGGGGCAGGGTCACTGAGTATGAGGGGGCCCTGTGGGGGCAGGGTCACTGAGTATGAGGGGGCCCTGTGGGGGCAGGGTCACTGAGAATGGGGGCCCTGTGGGGGCCCTGTGGGGGCAGTATCACTGAGTAGAGGGGGCCCTCTGGGGGCCTTGTGGGGGCAGTATCACTGAGAATGAGGAGGTGCTGTGGGGGCCTTGTTGGGGCAGGGTCACTGAGGATGAGGTCAGTGGGGCCCTGTGGGGGCAGTATCTCTGAGGATGAGGGTCCTGTGGGGGCCCTGTGGGGCAGGGTCACTGAGTATGAGGGGGCCCTGTGGGAGGCCTGTAGGGGCAGGGTGACTGAGTATGAGGGGGTCCTGTGGGGGCCCTCTGGGGGCAGTATCACTGAGGATGAGGGGGTCCTGTGGGGGCCCTGTGGGGGCCCTGTTGGGGCAGTATTACTGAGGATGAGGGGGTCCTGTGGGGGCCCTGTGGGGGCAGGGTCACTGAGTATGAGGGTCCTGTGGGGGGCCCTGATGGGGCAGTATCACTGAGTAAGAGGGGCCCTCTGGGGGCCTTGTGGGGACAGGGTCACTGAAGATGAGGGGGCCCTGTGGGGGCCATATGGGGCAGGGTCACTGAGTATGTGGCGGTCCTGTGGGGGCAGGGTCACTGAGTATGAGGGGGTCATATCACTGAGTAAAGGGGGCCCTCTGGGGGCCTTGTGGGGGCAGGGTCACTGAGAATGAGGGTCCTGTGGGGGCCCTGTGGGGCAGTATCACTGAGCAAGAGGGGGTATTGTGGGGGCCCTATGGGTCCCCTGTGGGGGCAGTATCACTGAGGATGAGGGGTCCTGTTGGGGTCCTGTGTGGGCAGTATCACTGAGTAAGAGGGGGCCCTCTGGGGGCCTTGTGGGGGCAGGGTGAGTGAAGATGAGGGGGTCCTGTGGGGGCCCTGTGGGGGCAGTATCACTGAGGATGAGGGGGTCCTGGGGGCCCTGTGGGGAGGCAGAGGTCACTGAGTATGAGGGGGCCCCTGTGGGGGCCATGTGGGGGCAGGGTCACTTAGTATGAGGGGGTCCTGTGGGGGCCCTGTGGGGGAAGTATCACTGAGGATGAGGGGTCCTGTGGGGGCCTTGTGGGGGCAGGGTCACTGAGTACGAGGGGGCCCTGTGGGGGCCATGTGGGGGCAGGGTCACTGAGTATGAGGGGGCCCTGTGGGAGCCCTCTGGGGGCAGGGTGACTGAGTATGAGGGGGCCCTGTGGGAGCCCTCTGGGGGCAGGGTGACTGAGTATGAGGGGATCTGTGGAGGCCCTGTGGGGGCAGGGTCACGGAGGATGAGGGGGTCATGTGGGGATCCTGTAGGGGCAGGGTCACTGAGTGGGAGGGGGCCCTCTGGGGGCCATGTGGAGGCAGGGTCACTGAGTATGAGGGTCCTGTGGGGCAGGGTCACTGAGGATGATGGGGCCCTGGGGGCCATGTGGGGGCAGGGAACCTGAGTATGAGGGGTCCTGGGGGTAGGGTCACTGAGTATGAGGGGCCCGGTGGAGCCCTGCACAGGCAGGGTGACTGAGTATGAGGGTCCTGTGGGGGCCCTGTGTGGGCAGTGTCACTGAGTAAGAGGGGGCCCGGTGGGAGGCATGTGGGGGCAGGGTCACTGAGTATGAGGGGGTTCTGTGGGGGCCCTGTGGTAACAGTATCACTGAGTAAGAGGGGCCCTCTGGGGCCTTGTGGGGGCAGGGTGATTGAAGATGAGGGGGTCCTGCGGGGGCCCTGTAGGGGCAGTATCACTGAGGATGAGGGGATCCTGTGGGGGCCTTGTGGGGGCAGGGTCACTGAGTATGAGGGGGCCCTCTGGGGGCCATGTGGGGGCAGTGTCACTGAGTAAGAGGGGGCCCTCTAGGGGCCCTGTGGGGGCAGGGTGACTGAGTATGACGGCGTCCTCTGGGGGCCCTGTGGTAGCAGTATCACTGATAGAAGGGACCCTCTGGGGGCCTTGTGGGGGCAGGGTCACTGAGGATGAGGGGGTCCTGTGGGGGCCCTGTGGGGGCAGTATCACTGAGGATGGGGGTCCTGTGGGGATCCTGTGGGGGCAGGGTCAGTGAGAATGAGGGGGTCCTGTGAGGGTCCTGTGGGGGCAGGGTGACTGAGTATGAGGGGTCCTGTGGGGGCCCTGTGGGGGCAGTATCACTGAGGATGAGGGTCCTGGGGGCCGTGTGGGGGCAGGGTCACTGAGTATGAGGGGGCCCTGTGGGGGCCCTGTGGGGCAGGAGGTCACTGAGTATGAGGGTCCTGTGGGGATCCTGTGGGGGCAGTATCACTGAGTAAGAGAGGGCCCTCTGGGGGCCTGTGGGGGCAGTATCACTGAGGATGAGGGGGTCCTGTGGGGGCCCTGTGGGGGCAGGGTCACTGAGTATGAGGGGGCCCTGTGGGGCCATGTGGGGGGCAGGTCACTGAGTATGAGGGGGCCCTGGGGGGCAGGGTCACTGAGTATGAGGGCCCTGTGGGGCAGGGTCACTGAGAATGAGGGGCCCTGTGGGGGCCCTGTGGGGCAGTATCACTGAGTAAGAGGGCCCTCTGGGGGCCTTGTGGGGCAGCAGTATCACTGAGAATGAGGAGGTGCTGTGGGGGCCTTGTTGGGGCAGGGTCACTGAGGATGGGGGTCAGTGGGGGCCCTGGGGGCAGTATCTCTGAGGATGAGGGGGTCCTGTGGGGGCCCTGTGGGGGCAGGGTCACTGAGTATGAGGGGCCCGGTGGGAGGCCTGTAGGGGCAGGGTGACTGAGTGATGAGGGTCCTGTAGGGGGCCCTCTGGGGCAGTATCACTGAGGATGAGGGGGTCCTGGGGGCCCTGTGGGGGCCCTGTTGGGGCAGTATTACTGAGGATGAGGGGTCCTGTGGGGGGCCCTGTGGGGCAGGGTCACTGAGTATGAGGGGGTCCTGTGGGGGCCCTGTGGGGGCAGTATCACTGAGTAAGAGGGGGCCCTCTGGGGGCCTTGTGGGGACAGGGTCACTGAAGATGAGGGGGCCCTGTGGGGGCCATATGGGGGCAGGGTCACTGAGTATGTGGCGGTCCTGTGGGGGCAGGGTCACTGAGTATGAGGGGGTCATATCACTGAGTAAAAGGGGGCCCTCTGGGGGCCTTGTGGGGGCAGGGTCACTGAGAATGAGGGGGTCCTGTGGGGGCCCTGTGGGGGCAGTATCACTGAGCAAGAGGGGGTATTGTGGGGGCCCTATGGGTGCCCTGTGGGGGCAGTATCACTGAGGATGAGGGGGTCCTGTTGGGGTCCTGTGTGGGCAGTATCACTGAGTAAGAGGGGGCCCTCTGGGGGCCTTGTGGGGGCAGGGTGAGTGAAGATGAGGGGGTCCTGTGGGGGCCCTGGGGGCAGTATCACTGAGGATGGGGGTCCTGGGGGCCCTGTGGGGGTCACTGAGTATGAGGGGTCCTGTGGGGCCCAGGGTCACTGAGTATGATGGGCCCCTGTGGGGCCATGTGGGGGCAGGGTCACTTAGTATGAGGGTCCTGTGGGGGCCCTGTGGGGAAGTATCACTGAGGATGGGGTCCTGTGGGGGCCTTGTGGGGGCAGGGTCACTGAGTACGAGGGGAACTGTGGGGGCCATGTGGGGGCAGGGTCACTGAGTATGAGGGGCCCTGTGGGAGCCCTCTCTGGGGGCAGGGTGACTGAGTATGAGGGGGCCCTGTGGGAGCCCTCTGGGGGCAGAGTGACTGAGTATGAGGGGATCTGTGGGGCCCTGGGGCAGGGTCACGGAGGATGAGGGGGTCATGTGGGGATCCTGTAGGGGCAGGGTCACTGAGTGGGAGGGGGCCCTCTGGGGGCCTTGTGGGGGCAGGGTCACTGAGTAAGAGGGGGCCCTCTGGGGGCCTTGTGGGGTCAGGGTCACTGAGGATGAGGGGTCCTTTGGGGGCCCTGTGGGGGCAGTATAACTGAGTAAGAGGGGGCCCTCTGGGGGCCCTGTGAAGCAGTATCACTGAGTAGAGAGGGGCCCTCTGGGGGCCCTGTGGGGGCAGGGTCACTGAGGATGAGGGGTTCCTGTGGGGGCCCTGTGGGGGCAGGGTCACTGAGGATGAGGGGGTCCTGTGGGGGTCCTGTGAGGGCAGGGTCACTGACTATGAGGGGGCCCTGTGGGGGCCATGTGGAGGCAGGGTCACTGAGTAAGAGGGGGTCCTGTGGGGGCGGGGTCACTGAGTATGAGGGGGCCCTGTGGGGCCATGTGGGGGCAGGGTCACTGAGGATGAGGGGGTCCTGTGGGGCAGGGTCACTGAGTATGAGGGGTCCTGTGGGGCAGGGTCACTGAGTATGGGAGCCCGGTGGGAGGCCTGTAGGGGCAGGGTGACTGAGTATGAGGGGGTCCTGTGGGGGCCCTCTCGGGGCAGGGTCACTGAGGATGAGGGGGTCCTGTGGGGGCCCTGTGGGGGCAGGGTCACTGAGTATGAGGGGGCCCTGTGGGGCCATGTGGGGCAGGGTCACTGAGCATGAGGGGTCCTGTGGGGGCAGGGTCACTGAGTATGAGGGGCCCTGGGGAACCCTCTGGGGGCAGGGTGACTGAGTATGAGGGGTCCTGGGGGCCCTGTGGGGCTGGGTCACTGAGGATGAGGGGGTCTTTTGGGGGTCCTGTGGGGCCAGGGTCACTGAGTATGAAGGGGCCCTGTGGGGGCCATGTGGAGGCAGGGTCACTGAGTATGAGGGTCCTGTGGGGGCAGGGTCACTGAGTATGAGGGGGCACTGTGGGGGCCATGTGGGGGCAGGGTCACTGAGTATGGGGGGGTCCTGTGGGGGCAGGGTCACTGAATATGAGGAGGCCTGTGGGAGCCCTGTAGGGGCAGGGGTGACTGAGTATGAAGGGTCCTGTGGGGATCCTGTGGGGGCAGTATCACTGAGTAAGAGGGGCCCTCTGGGGGCCTTCTGGGGGCAGGGTCACTGAGGATGAGGGGGTCCTGTGGGGGCCCTGTGGGGGCCCTGTGGGGGCAGTATCACTGAGGATGGGGGCCCTGTGGGTTCAGGGTCACTGAGTATGAGGGGGTCCTGTGGGGATCCTGTGGGGGCAGTATCACTGAGTAAGAGAGGGCCCTCTGGGGGCCTTCTGGGGGCAGGGTCACTGAGGATGAGGTCCTGTGGGGGTCCTGTGGGGCCCTGGGGGGCCTGTGGGGGCAGGGTCAATGAGTATGAGGGGTCATGTGGGGGCCTTGTGGGGGCAGGGTCACTGAGTATGAGGGGTCCTGTGGGGGCAGGGTCACTGAGTATGAGGGGGCCCTGTGGGGGCCATGTGGGGGTAAGGTCACTGAGTATGAGGGGATCCTGTGGGGGCAGGGTCACTGAGTATGGGGCCCTGTGGGAGCCCTGTGGGGAAGGGTGACTGAGTATGAGAGGGTCCTGTGGGGGCACTGTGGGGGCAGTATCACTGAGGATGAGGGGGTCCTGTGGGGGCAGGGTCACTGAGTATGAGGGGGTGCTGTGGAGGCAGAGTCACTGAGTATGAGGGGGTCCTGTGGGGGCCCTCTGGGGGCAGTATCACTGAGGATGAGGGGGTCCTGTGGGGGCCCTGTGGTGGCCCTGTGGGGGCAGTATCACTGAGGATGAGGGGGTCCTGTGGGGGCCCTGTGGGGGCAGGGTCACTGAGTATGAGGGGCCCTGTGGGGGCTGGTAACTGAGTATGTGGCGGTCCTGTGGGGGCATGGTCACTGAGTATGAGGGGGCCCGGTGGGAGCCCGGTGACTGAGTATGAGGGGGTCCTGTGCGGGCCCTGTGGGGGCAATATCACTGAGTAAAAGGGGGCCCTCTGGGGGGCCCTGTGGGGGCAGGGTCACTGAGGATGTGGGGGCCCTGTGGGGGCAGGGTCACTGAAGATGAGGGGTCCTGTGGGGGCCCTGTGGGGCAGTATCACTGAGGATGAGGGGGTCCTGTGGGGATCCTTTGGGGCAGTATCACTGAGTAAGAGGGGCCCTCTGGGGGCCTGTGTGAGGCAGGGTCACTGAGTATGAGGGGGTGCTGTGGAGGCAGAGTCACTGAGTATGAGGGGCAGTGTGGAGGCAGGGTCACTGAGGATGAGGGGGTCCTTTGGGGGTCCTGTGGGGGCAAGGTCACTGAGTATGGGGGTCCTGTGGGGGCCCTGTGGGGGCAGTATCACTGGGTTAGAGGGGTCCTGTGGGGGCAGTATCACTGAGGATGAGGGGTCCTGTGGGGGCCCAGTGGGGCAATATCAATGAGTATGAGGAGGTCCTGTTGGGGTCCTGTGAAGGCAGGGTCACTGAGGATGAGGGGGTCCTGTGGGGGTCCAGTGGGGGCAGGGTCACTGAGTATGAGAGGGCCCTGTGGGGGCCATGTGGAGGCAGGGTCAGTGAGTATGAGGGTCCTGTGGGGGCAGGGTCACTGAGGATGATGGGGCCCTGTGGGGGCCATGTGGGGGCAGGGTCACTGAGTATGAGGGGGCCCGGTGGGAGCCCGGTGACTGAGTATGAGGGTCCTGTGCGGGCCCTGTGGGGCAATATCACTGAGTAAAGGGGCCCTCTGGGGGCCTTGTGGGGGCAGGGTGACTGAGGACGAGGGGGTCATGTGGGGGCCCCTGTGGGGGAAGGGTCACTGAGTATGAGGGGGCCTTGTGGGGGCCATGTGGGGGCAGTATCACTGAGGATGAGGGGGTCCTGTGGGAGCCCTGTGGGGCAGGGTCACTGAGTATGAGGGGGCCCTGTGGGGGCCATCAGGGGGCAGGGTCACTGAGTATGAGGGTCCTGCGGGGGCAGGGTCACTGAGTATGAGGGGGCCCTGTGGGAGCCCTGTGGGGGAAGGGTCACTGAGTATGAGGGGGCCCTGTGGGGGCAGGGTGACTGAGTATGAGGGGGTCATGTGGGGGCAGTGTCACTGAGTATGTGGGGTCCTGTGGGGGTCCTGTGGGGGCCCTGTGGGGGCCCTAGGGTCCTGGGGGCCCTGTATCACTGAGGATGAGGCGGTCCTGTGGGGGCCCTGTGGGGGAAAGGTCACTGAGTATGAGCCCTGAGGGGCCCTGAGGGGGCAGGGTCACTGAGTATGAGGGGGTCCTGTGGAGGCAGGGTCACTGAGTATGAGGGGCCCTGTGGGAGCCCTGTGGGGCAGGGTGACTGAGTATGAGGGGGTCCTGTGGGGGCCCTGTGGGGGCAGTATCCAGGACAGGAGGATGGAGTGGTTGAATGTGTCGAAGGCAGCCGATAGGTCCAGGAGGATCGGAATGGAAGAAAGGGGGGCAGTCCGTGCAGTGTTGAGATTCACTTACCGAGAGAAGTGCAGTCTCAGTCCAGTGACGGGTCTGAAGCCAGACTGGTGGGGTCAGCAGGCTATTCTGAGAAAGGAAGAGAGACAGTTGATTAGAGTCAGCAAGCTCAAGAGTTTTGGAGAGGAAAGGGAGAAGGGACACAGGGCGGTAGCTATGGATTACAGAGGGTCCATGGTGGTTTTCTTCAGTCGCGGGGTGATGTGAGCCCGCTTGAAGGAAGAGGGAAGCAACCAGTAGACAAGGAGGAGTTTACAAGGTGGGTGATGAATGGGAGGATGGCTGGGGTGATAGTCTGGAGGAGGATGAAGGAATGGGATCAAGAGCACAGGTGGTAGGACGATGGGAAAAGAGAAGCTTGGAGACCTGTGTGGTAAGTAAAGGGAGAAGGTGGAAAAGGACAAGGAAGGTGATGAGGGGAAGAGAGGGAAGAGAGGAGAGACAGGCAGAAAAGGTGTTGCAGATGTCTGCCATCTTACCAACAAAGTAAGACACAAAGTCATCTGCAGAGAAGGAGGATTGAGGTTGGGGAGGAGGGGGCTGAGGTGAATATGAGGGGTCCTGTGGGGCCCTGTGGGGGCAGTATCACTGAGTATGAGGGGTCTTGTGGGGGCCCTGGGGCAGTATCACTGAGGATGAGGGGTCCTGTGGGGCCCTGTGGGGGGCAGGGTCACTGAGTATGAGGGGCCCTGTGGGGGCCATGTGGGGGCAGGGTCACTGAGTATGAGGGGCCCTGTGGGGCAGGCAGGTCACTGAGTATGAGGGGCCCTGTGGGGGCAGGGTCACTGAGAATGAGGGGCCCTGTGGGGCCCTGTGGAGGCAGTATCACTGAGTAAGAGGGGGCCCTCTGGGGGCCTTGTGTGGGGGCAGGGTCACTGAGGATGAGGGGGTCCTGTGGGGGCCCTGTGGGGGCAGTATCACTGAGGATGAGGGGGTCCTGTGGGGATCCTGTGGAGGCAGGGTCACTGAGTATGAGGGGGTGCTGTGGAGGCAGGGTCACTGAGGATGAGGGGGTCCTTATGGGGTCCTGTGGGGGCAAGGTCACTGAGTATGGGGGGTCCTGTGGGGGCAGTGTCACTGAGTATGGGGGGTCCTGTGGGGGCCCTGTGGGGGGAGGGTCACTGAGTATGAGGGGGTGCTGTGGAGGCAGGGTCTCTGAGTATGAGGGGGCCCTGTGGGAGCCCTGTGGGGGCAGGGTGATTGAGTATGAGGGGGTCCTGTGGGGGCCCTGTGGGGGCAGTATCACAGAGTAAGAGGGAGCCCTCTGGGGGCCTTGTGGGGGCAGGGTCACTGAGGATGAGGGTCCTGTGGGGGCCCTGTGGGGGCAGTATCACTGAGGATGATGGGGTCCTGTGGGGTCCCTGTGGGGGCAGTATAACTGAGGATGAGAGGGTCCTTTGGGAGCCCTGTGGGGGCAGGGTCACTGAGTATGAGGGGGCCCTGGGGGCCATCTGGGAGCAGGGTCACTGAGTATGAGGGGGCCCTGTGGGGGCCATCTGGGAGCAGGGTCACTGAGTATGAGGGGCCCGGTGGGAGCCCTGTGGGGGCAGGGTGACTGAGTATGAGGGGTCCTGTGCGGGCCCTGTGGGGCAGTATCACTTAGTAAGAGGGCTCTCTGGGGCCTTTTGGGGGCAGTATCACTGAGGATGAGGGGGTCCTGTGGGGATCTTGTGGGGGCAGGGTCACTGAGTATGAGGGTGCTGTGGAGGCAGGGTCACCTGAGTATGAGGGCCCTGTGGGAGCCCTGTGAGGCAGGGTGACTGATTATGAGGGGTCCTGTGGGGGCCCTGTGGGGGCAGTATCACTGAGTAAGAGGGCCCTCTGGGGCCTTGTGGGGCAGGGTAACTGAGGATGAGGGGTCCTGTGGGGGCCCTGTGGGTGCAGTATCACTGAGAATGAGGGGGTCCTGTGGGGGCCCTGTGGGTGCAGTATCACTGAGAATGAGGGGGTCCTGTGGGGGTCTTGTGGGGGCAGGGTCACTAAGTATGAGGGGGCCCGGTCTGAGCCTTGTGGGGGCAGGGTGACTGATAATGGGGGTCCTGTGGGGCCCTGTGGGGGCAGTATCACAGAGTAAGAGGGGCCCTCTGGGGGCCTTGTGGGGCAGGGTCACTGAGGATGAGGGGTCCTGTGGGGGCCCTGGGGGTCCTGTGGGGGCCCTGGGGGGGCCCTGTGGGGGCAGTATCACTGAGAATAGGGGGGGTTCTGTGGGGGCCCTGTGGGTGCAGTATCACTTAGTATGAGGGGGTCCTGTGGGGGCCCTGTGGGTGCAGTATCACTTAGTATGAGGGGGTCCTGTGGGGGCCCTGTGGGGGCAGTATCACTGAGGATGAGGGGGTCCTGTGGGGATCCTTTGGGGGCAGTATCACTGAGTAAGAGCGGGCCCTCTGGGGTCCTTGTGGGGGCAGGGTCACTGAGTATGGGGGTGCTGTGGAGGCAGCAGAGTCACTGAGTATGAGGGGCTGTGGAGGCAGGGTCACTGAGGATGAGGGGTCCTTTGGGGGTCCTGTGGGGGCAAGGTCACTGAGGATGAGGGTCCTGTGGGGGTCCTGTGGGGGCCCTGTGGGGCAGTATCACTGGGTTAGAGGGGTCCTGTGGGGGCCCTGTGGGGGCAGTATCACTGAGGATGAGGGGGTCCTCTGGGGGCCCAGTGGGGGCAATATCACTGAGTAAGAGAGGGCCCTCTGGGGGCAGGGTCACTGAGGATGAGGGGGTCCTGTGGGGGGCCCTGTGGGGCAGGGTCACTGAGTATGAGGGGGCCCTGTGGGGGCCATGTGGGTCAGGGTCACTGAGTATGAGGGGGCCCTGTGGGGGCCATGTGGGGGCAGGGTCACTTAGTATGAGGGGGTCCTGTGGGGGCCCTGTGGGGGAAGTATCACTGAGGATGAGGGGGTCCTGTAGGGGCCGTGTGGGGGCAGGGTCACTGAGTATGAGGGGGTCCTGTGGGGGCCCTGTGGGGGCAGTATCACTGAGTAGAAGGGGCCCTGGGGGCCTTGTGGGGCAGGGTCACTGAAGATGAGGGGGTCCTGTGGGGCCCTGTGGGGGCAGGGTCACTGAGCATGAGGGGCCCTGTGGGGCCATGTGGAGGCAGGGTCAATGAGGATGAGGGGTCCTTTGGGGTCCTGTGGGTACAAGGTCACTGAGTATGAGGGGTCCTGTGGGGGCCCTGTGGGGGCAGTATCACTATGTTAGAGGGGCCCTCTGGGGGCCCTGTGGGGGCAGTATCACTGAGTAAGAGGGGGCCCTCTGGGGTCCTGTGTGGGGGCAGGGTCACTGAGGTCATGATGGGTCCCTGAGTGTGGGGGGGCAGGGTCACTGAGTATGGGGGTCCTGTGGGGGCAGGTAAGGAGTCACTGAGTATGAGGTGGGTCCTGTGGGGGCAGTCACTGAGGTCACTGAGTATGGGGGTCCTGTGGGGGATCCTGTGGGGCCCTGTGGGGGCAGTATCACTGAGGATGAGGGGGTCCTGTGGGGGGCCCTGTGGGGGTCCAGGGTCACTGAGGATGAGGGGGCCCTGTGGGGGGGTCCCAGGAGGTCACTGAGGATGAGGGTCCTGATGGGGGCCCTGTGGGGGCAGGGTCACTGAGTATGAGGGGCCCCTGGGGCAGGGGGAGGGCCCTGTGGGGCAGGGTCACTGAGATGAGGGTCCTGGGGGCCCTGAGGGGCAGTATCACTGAGTATGAGGGGGCCTGTCTGGGGGCCCTGTGGGGCAGCAGGGTCACTGAGAGTAAGAGGGGGCCTTCTGGGGGCCTTGTGGGGCAGGTCACTGAAGATGATGGGGTCCTGTGGGGCAGTATCAGTGAGTCACTGAGGATATGAGGGTCCTGTGGGGCCCTGTAGGGGCAGTATCACTGAGATGAGGTGGTCCTGTGGGGCCCTGTGGGCAGTATCACTGAGAGGGGGCCCTCTTGGGGCCTTGTGGGGGCAGGGTCACTGAAGATGAGGGGGTCCTGCTCCTGTGGGGCAGTATCACTGAGGATGAGGGGGTGGGGGCCCTGTGGGGGCAGGGTCACTGAGTATGAGGGGTCCTGTGGGGCCCTGTGGGAGCAAGGTCACTGAGTATGAGGGTCCCTGGGGCCCTGTGGGGTATCACTGAGTATGAGGGGTCCTGTGGGGGCCTTGTGGGGGCAGGGTCACTGAGATGAGGGGTCCTGTGGGGCCCAGAGGGTCACTGAGTATGAGGTCCTGTGGGGCCCTGTGGGGGGCAGGGTCACTGAGAATGAGGGTCCTGTGGGGGCCCTGTGGGGGCAGTATCACTGAGTAGAGAGGGCCCTCTGGGGGCCCTGTGGGGGCAGGGTCACTGAGGATGATGGGGTCCTGTGGGGGGGCCCTGTGGGGCAGTATCACTGAGGATGAGGGGGTCCTGTGGGGATCCTGTGGAGGCAGGGTCACTGAGTATGAGGGGGTGCTGTGGGGGCAGGGTCACTGAGTATGGGGGTCCTTATGGGGCCCTGTGGGGGCAGGTCACTGAGGATGAGGGGTCCTGTGGGGCCCTGTGGGGGCAGTGTCACTGAGTATGAGGGGTCCTGTGGGGGCCCTGTGGGAGGGTCACTGAGTATGAGGGGTCCTGTGGAGGCAGGGTCACTGAGTATGAGGGGGCCCTGTGGGAGCCCTGTGGGGGCAGGGTGACTGAGTATGAGGGGGTCCTGTGGGGGCCCTGTGGGGGAGTATCACTGAGTAAGAGGGGCCCTCTGGGGGGCCTTGTGGGGCAGGGTCACTGAGGATGAGGGGGTCCTGTGGGGCCCTGTGGGGCAGTATCACTGAGGATGATGGGGTCCTGTGGGGTCCCTGTGGGGGGCAGTATCACTGAGGATGAGAGGGTCCTGTGGGGCCCTTGGGGGGGCAGGGTCACTGAGTATGAGGGGCCCTGTGGGGCCATCTGGGAGCAGGGTCACTGAGTATGAGGGGTCCTGGGGCCATCTGGGAGCAGGGTCACTGAGTATGAGGGCCCGGTGGGAGCCCTGTGGGGGCAGGGTGACTGAGTATGAGGGTCCTGTGGGGCCCTGTGGGGGCAGTATCACTTAGTAAGAGGGGCCCTCAGTGGGGGCCTTGGGGGCAGTATCACTGAGGATGAGGGGGTCCTGTGGGGATCTTGTGGGGGCAGGGTCACTGAGTATGAGGGGGCCCTGTGGAGGCAGGGTCACTGAGTATGAGGGGGCCCTGTGGGAGCCCTGTGAGGGCAGGGTGACTGATTATGAGGGGGTCCTGTGGGGGCCCTGTGGGGGCAGTATCACTGAGTAAGAGGGGGCCCTCTGGGGGCCTTGTGGGGGCAGGGTCACTGAGGATGAGGGGTCCTGTGGGGGCCCTGTGGGGGCAGTATCACTGAGAATGAGGGGGTCCTGTGGGGGCCCTGTGGGGCAGTATCACTGAGGATGAGGGGGTCCTGTGGGGTCCTGTGGGGACAGGGTCACTAAGTATGAGGGTCCTGAGTCTGAGGGCCTGTGGGGGCAGGGTCACTGATAATGAGGGGTCCTGTGGGGGCCCTGTGGGGCAGTATCACTGAGAATGAGGGGTCCTGTGGGGGTCCTGTGGGGGCAGGGTCACTGAGTATAGGGGGCCCTGTCTGAGCCTGTGGGGGCAGGGTGACTGATAATGAGGGGGTCCTGTGGGGCCCTGTGGGGGCAGTATCACAGAGTAAGAGGGGCCCTCTGGGGGCCTGTGGGGGCAGGGTCACTGAGGATGAGGGGTCCTGGGGGCCCTGGGGCCCTGTGGGGCAGTATCACTGAGAATAGGGGGTTCTGTGGGGCCCTGTGGGGCAGTATCACTGAGTATGAGGGGGTCCTGTGGGGGCCCTGTGGGTGCAGTATAACTTAGTATGAGGGGGTCCTGTGGGGGCCCTGTGGGGGCAGTATCACTGAGGATGAGGGGTCCTGTGGGCAGGGTCACTGGGGATCCCTGTGGGGCAGTATCACTGAGTAAGAGGGGCCCTCTGGGGGCCTGTGTGGGGCAGGGTCACTGAGTATGAGGGGGCCTGTGGGGGCCTGTGGGGCAGGTCACTGAGTATGAGGGCCTGTGCCTTGGCAGAGGGTCACTGAGGATGAGGGGTCCTTTGGGGGTCCTGTGGGGGCAGGTCACTGAGTATGAGGGCCCTGTGGGGGGGACTGAGTATGAGGGGTCCTGTGGGGGGCCCTGTATCACTGAGGAGGGGTCCTGTGGGGGCCCTGTGGGGGCAGTATCACTGAGTATGAGGGTCCTGTGGGGGCCCTGTGGGGCAGGGTCACTGAGTATGAGGGGGCCCTGTGGGGCCTTGTGGGGGCAGGGTCACTGAGTATGGGGGTCCTGTGGGGGCAGGCAGTATCACTGAGGTATGGGGGTCCTGTGGGGGCCCTGTGGGGGCAGGGTCACTGAGTATAGAGGGGTCCTGTGGGGCCCTGTGGGGCAGTATCACTGAGTAAGAGGGGGCCCTCTGGGGGCCTGTGGGGCAGGGTCACTGAGATGAGGGGTCCTGTGGGGCCCTGTGGGTGCACTAGTCACTGAGTATGAGGGCCCTGTGGGGCCCTGTGGGGCAGTATCACTGAGAATGAGGGGTCCTGTGGGGCCCTGTGGGGCAGTATCACTAAGTAAGGGGGCCCTCTGGGGGCCTTGTGGGGGCAGGGTGACTGAAGATGAGGGGGTCCTGTGGGGGCCCTGTGGGGGCAGTATCACTGAGGATGAGGGTCCTGTGGGGCCCTGTGGGGAGGGCAGGGTCACTAAGTATGGGGCAGGCCCTGGGAGTCCTGTGGGGGCAGGGTCACTGAGTATGAGGGTCCTGTGGGGGCCCTGTGGCAGTATCACTGAGATAGAGGGGGTCCTGTGGGGGCCCTGTGGGGGCAGGGTCACTGAGTATGAGGGCCCCTGGGGGGCCCTGTGGGGCAGGTCACTGATTAGGGGGTCTGTGGGGGCCCTGTGGGGCAGTATCACTGAGTATGAGGGGGTCCTGTGGGGGCCCTGTGGGGCAGTATCACTGAGCAAGAGTATGAGGGCCCCTGGGGGTGCCCTGTGGGGGCAGTATCACTGAGGATGAGGGTCCTGTGGGGATCCTGTGGGCAGTATCACTGAGTAAGAGGGGCCCTCTGGGGATCCTGTGGGGGCAGGGTCACTGAGTATGAGGGGGTGCTGTGGAGGCAGCAGTCACTGAGTCCTGGGGGGCCCTGTGGAGGCAGGGTCACTGAGGATGGGGGCCCCTTTGGGGGTCCTGTGGGGGCAGATTCACTGAGTAGAGAGGGTCCTGTGGGGGCCCTGTGGGTCCCCTGTGGGGCAAAGTATCACTGAGGATGAGGGGGTCCTGTGGGGGCCCTGTGGGGGCAGGGTCACTGAGTGAGGGGCCCTGTGGGGGCCTTGTGGGGGCAGGGTCACTGAGTATGAGGGGGTCCTGTGGGGCCATGGGGGGCAGGGTCACAGAGTATGAGGGTCCTGTGGGGGCAGTGTCACTGAGGATGAGGGGGTCCTGTGGGGGCAGGGTCACTGAGGATATGAGGGTCCTGTGGGGCCCTGTGGGGCAGTATCACTGAGGATGAGGGTCCTCTGGGGCCTGTGGGGGCAGAGATCACTGAGTATGAGGGGGCCCTGTGGGGGTCCTGTGGGGGCAGGGTCACTGAGTATGAGGGGCCCTGTGGGGGCCCTGTGGGGGCATGGTGATGAGTATGAGGGGTCCTGTGGGGGCCCTGTGGGGCAGTATCACTGAGTAGAGGGGCCCTCTGGGGGCCTTGTGGGGGCAGGGTCACTGAAGATGAGGGGGTCCTGTGGGGGCCCTGTGGGGGGCAGGGTCACTGAGGTCACAGAGTATGAGGGTCCTGTGGGGGCAGGGTCACTGAGTATGAGGGGGCCTGTGGGAGCCCTGTGGGGGCAGGGTGATTGAGTATGAGGGTCCTGTGGGGGATTTGTGGGGGCAGTATCACTGAGGATGAGGGTCCTGTTGGTGTCCTGTGGGGCAGCAGTATCACTGAGGATGAGGGGTCCTGTGGGGGCTCTGTGGGGGCAGTATCACTGAGTATGAGGGGCCCTCTGGGGGCCTTGTGGGGCAGGGTCACTGAAGAGGGGGTCCTGTGGGGGCCCTGTGGGGGCAGTCACACTGGATGAGGGGTCCTGTGGGGATGCTGTGGGGCAGGATCACTGAGTAAGAGGGGTCCTGTGGGGGCCCTGTGGGGCAGTATCACTGAGGATGAGGGGTCCTGTGGGGGCCCTGTGGGGGCAGGGTCACTGAGTAAGAGGGGCCCTCTGGGGGCCTGTGGGAGCAGGGTCACTGAGGATGAGGGGGTCCTGTGGAGGCCCTGTGAGGGCAGTATCACTGAGAATGAGGGGTCCTGTGGGGATCATGTGGGGGCAGTATCACTGAGTAAGAGGGGCCCTCTGGGGGGGCCTTGTGGGGGCAGGGTCACTGAGTATGAGGGGTCCTGTGGGGGTCCTGTGGGGGCAGTATCACTGTGTATGAGGGGCCCTGTGGGGGCCATGTGGGCAGCAGGGTCACTGAGCATGAGGGGTTCCTGTGGGGGCAGGGTGACTGAGATGAGGGGGTTCCTGTGGGGTCCTGTGGGGCAGTATCACTGAGGATGAGCCCTGTGGGGGGGTCCTGTGGGGGCCCTGTGGGGCAGGGTCACTGAGTATGAGGGGCCCTGTGGGGGCCATGTGGGGGCAGGGTCACTGAGCATGAGGGGGTCCTGTGAGGGCCCAGGGTCACTGAGTATGAGGGGCCCTCTGGGGAACCCTCTGGGGGCAGGGTGAATGAGTATGAGGAGGTCCTGTGGGGGCCCTGTGGGCTGGCAGTCACTGAGGATGAGGGGTCTTTTGGGGAGTCCTGTGGGGCCAGGGTCACTGAGTATGAGGGGCCCTGTGGGGCCCATGTGGAGGCAGGGTCACTGAGCATGAGGGGGTCCTGTGGGGTGGGGGCAGGGTCACTGAGTATGAGGGGGTCCTGTGGGGGCCCTGTGGGGGCAGGGTCACTGAGTATGAGGGGTCCTGTGGGGGCAGGGTCACTGAGTATGAGGAGGCCTGTGGGAGCCCTGTAGGGGCAGGGTCACTGAGTATGAAGGGGGTCCTGTGGGGGCCCTGTGGGGCAGTATCACTGAGGATGAGGGGTCCTGTGGGGGCCCTGTGGGGGCAGTATCACTGAGGATGAGGGTCCTGTGGGGTGCCCTGTGGGGGCAGGGTCACTGAGTATGAGGGTCCTGTCCTGTGGGGGCCCTGTGGGGGCAGTATCACTGAGGAGAGGGGGCCCTCTTTGGGGCCCTGTGGGGCAGGGTCACTGAGGATGAGGGGGTCCTGTGGGGCCCTGTGGGGGCAGTATCACTGAGGATGAGGGGGCCCTCTGGGGGCAGTATCACTGTGTCACTGAGGATGAGGGGGTCCTGGGGAGTCCTGTCCTGTGAAGGCAGGGTCACTGAGGATGAGGGTCCTGTGGGGGTCCTGTGGGGGCAGGGTCACTGACTATGGGGCCCTGTGGGGGCCATGTGGGGAGCAGGGTCACTGAGTATGAGGGCCCTGGGGGCCATGTGGGGGCAGGGTCACTGAGTATGAGGGTCCTGTGTGGGGGCAGAGTCACTGAGTATGAGGGGGTCCTGTGGGGGCAGGGTCACTGAGTATGGGGGCCTGTGGGAGGCCTGTGGGGGCAGGTCACTGAGTATGAGGGGGTCCTGTGGGGGCCTGTGGGGGCAGTATCACTGAGTAAAGGGGCCCTCTGGGGCCCTTGTGGGGCAGGGTCACTGAGGATGAGGGGGTCCTGTGGGGGCCCTGTGGGGGCCCAGGAAGTATCACTGAGGATGGGGGTCCTGTGGGGGCCCTGTGGGGGCAGGGTCACTGAGTATGAGGGGTCCTGTGTGGGCCCTGCAGGCAGTATCACTGAGTAAGAGGGGGCCCTCTGGGGCCCTGTGGGGGCAGGGTCACTGAGATGAGGGTCCTGTGGGGGCCCTGTGGGGGCAGGGTCACTGAGTATGAGGGGGCCCTGTGGGGGCCATGTGGGGGCAGGGTCACTGAGTATGAGGGGGTCCTGTGGGGCAGGGTCACTGAGTATGAGGGGGCCCTGTGGGAGGCCCTGTGGGGCAGGGTCACTGAGTATGAGGGGGTCCTGTGGGGGCCCTGTGGGGGCAGGGTCACTGAGTATGAGGGGGCCCTGTGGGGGCAGGGTCACTGAGGATGAGGGGGCCTGTGGGGGCCCTGTGGGGCAGGGTCACTGAGTATGAGGGGGGCCCTGGGGAACCCTGTGGGGGCAGGGTCACTGAGTATGAGGGTCCTGTGGGGCCCTGTGGGGCAGGGTCACTGAGTATGAGGGGGCCCTGTGGGGGCCATGTGGGGGCAGGATCACTGAGCATGAGGGGGTAGGGGCCCTGTGGGGGCAGGGTCACTGAGTATGAGGGCCTGTGGGGGCCATGTGAGGGCAGGGTCACTGAGTATGGGGGTCCTGTGGGGCAGGGTCACTGAGTCTGAGGGGGCCCTGTGGGAGCCCCTTGTGGGGGCAGGGTCACTGAGTATGAGGGGGTCCTGTGGGGGCCCTGTGGGGGCAGGGTCACTGAGTATGAGGGGTCCTGTGGGGGCCCTGTGGGGCAGTATCACTGAGGATGTGGGGCCCTGCCAGCAGTAACAAGAGAGGGCCCTCTGTGGGGCCAGGGTCACTGAGTATGAGGGTCCTGTGGGGGCCCTGTGGGGGCAGGGTCACTGAGTATGAGGGGCCCTGTGGGGGCCATGTGGGGGCAGGGTCACTGAGTATGAGGGGCCCTGTGGGGGCCTGTGGGGGCAGTATCACTGAGTAAGAGGGGGCCCTCTGGGGGCCCTGTGGGGGCAGGGTCACTGAGATGAGGGGGTCCTGTGGGGGCCCTGTGGGGGCAGGGTCACTGAGGATGAGGGGGTCCTGTGGGGCCCAGGGTCACTGAGTATGAGGGGGCCCTGTGGGAGCAGGGTCCTGTGGGGGCCCAGGGTGATTGAGTATGAGGGTCCTGTGGGGGCCCTGTGGGGGCAGTATCACTGAGGATGAGGGTCCTGTTGGGGTCCTGTGGGGGCAGTATCACTGAGGATGAGGGGGTCCTGTTGGGGTCCTGTGGGGGCAGTATCACTGAGTAGAGGGCCCTCTGGGGGCCTTGTGGGGGCAGGGTCACTGAGATGAGGGGGGTCCTGTGGGGGCCCTGTGGGGGTATCACTGAGGATGAGGGGTCCTGTGGGGGCCCTGTGGGGCAGTATCACTGAGGATGAGGGGTCCTGTGGGGGCAGTATCACTGTGTATGAGGGTCCTGTGGGGGTCCTGTGGGCAGGGTCACTGAGGATGAGGGGGTCCTGTGAGGGTCCTGTGAGGGCAGGGTCACTGACTATGAGGGGCCCTGTGGGGCCATGTGGAGGCAGGGTCACTGAGTATGAGGGGGTCCTGTGGGGGCAGGGTCACTGAGTATGTGGAGGCCCTGTGGGGGCAGGGTCACTGAGTATGAGCGGGTCCTGTGGAGGCAGGGTCACTGAGTATGAGGGGGATCTGTGGAGGCCCTGTGGGGGCAGGGTCACGGAGGATGAGGGGGTCATGTGGGGATCCTGTAGGGGCAGGGTCACTGAGTGGGAGGGGGCCCTCTGGGGGCCTTGTGGGGGCAGGGTCACTGAGTAAGAGGGGGCCCTCTGGGGCCCTTGTGGGGCAGGGTCACTGAGGATGAGGGGGTCCTGTGAGGGCCCTGTGGGGGCAGTATCACTGAGGATGAGGGGTCCTGTGGGGGCCCTGTGGGGGCAGGGTCACTGAGTATGAGGGGGTCCTGTGGGGATCCTGTGGGGGCAGTATCACTGAGGATGAGGGTCCTGTGGGGATCCTGTGGGGGCAGGGTCACTGAGTATGAGGGGGTCCTGTGAGGGTCCTGTGGGGGCAGGGTCACTGAGTATGAGGGGGTCCTGTGGGGGCCATGGGGGGGCAGGGTCACTGAGGATGAGGGGGTCCTGTGGAGGCCCTGTGGGAGCAGTATCACTGAGAATGAGGGGGTCCTGTGGGGATCCTGTGGGGGCACTATCACTGAGTAAGAGGGGGCCCTCTGGGGGCCTTGTGGGGGCAGGGTCACTGAGGATGAAGGGGGTCCTGTGGGGGTCCTGTGGGGCAGTATCACTGTGAATGAGGGGGTCCTCTGGGGATCCTGTGGGGGCAGTATCACTGAGTAAGAGGGGGCCCTCTGGGGGCCCTGTGGGGGCAGGGTCACTGAGGATGAGGGGGTCCTGTGGAGGCCCTGTGGGGGCAGTATCACTGAGTATGAGGGGGTCCTGTGGGGGCAGGGTCACTGAGTATGAGGGGATCCTTTGGAGGCAGGGTCACTGAGTATGAGGGGGCCCTGTGGGGGCCATGTGGGTCAGGGTCACTGAGTATGAGGGGGCCCTGTGGGGGCCATGTGGGGGCAGGGTCACTGAGTATGAGGGGCACCTGTGGGGGCAGGGTCACTGAGTATGAGGAGGCCCGGTGGGAGACCTGTGGGGGCAGGGTGACTGAGTATGAGGGCGTCCTGTGGGGGCCCTGTGGTAGCAGTATCACTGAGTAAGAGGGGGCCCTCTGGAGGCCTTGTGGGGGCAGGGTCACTGAGGATGAGGGGGTCCTGTGGGGGCCCTGTGGGGGCAGTATCACAGAGGATGAGGGGTCATGTGGGGGCAGTATCACTGAGTAGGAGGGGGTCCTGTGGGGGTCTTGTGAAGGCAGGGTCACTGAGGATGAGGGGGTCCTGTGGGGGTCCTGTGGGGCAGGGTCACTGACTATGAGGGGGCCCTGTGGGGGCCATGTGGAGGCAGGGTCACTGAGTATGAGGGGTCCTGTGGGGGCAGGGTCACTGAGTATGAGGGGCCCTGTGCGGGGCCATGTGGGGGCAGGGTAACTGAGTATGAGGGGGTCCTGTGGGGGCAGGGTCACTGAGTATGAGGGGATCCTTTGGAGGCAGGGTTACTGAGTATGAGGGGGCCCGGTGGGAGGCCTGTAGGGGCAGGGTGACTGAGTATGAGGGGGTCCTGTGGGGGCCCTCTGGGGGCAGTGTCACTGAGTAAGAGGGGGCACTCTGGGGGCCTTGTGGGGGCAGGGTCATTGAGGATGAGGGGGTCCTTTGGGGGCCCTGTGGGGGCAGTATAACTGAGGATGACGGGGTCCTGTGGGGCCCTCTGGGGGCCTTGTGGGGGCAGGGTCACTGAAGATGAGGGGGTCCTGTGGGGGCCCTGTGGGGGGCAGGGTCACTGAGTATGAGGGCCCTGTGGGGGCCATGTGGGGGCAGGGTAACTGAGTATGTGGCGGTCCTGTGGGGGCATGGTCACTGAGTATGAGGGGGCCCGGTGGGAGCCCGGTGACTGAGTATGAGGGGGTCCTGTGCGAGCCCTGTGGGGGCAATATCACTGAGTAAAGGGGGCCCTCTGGGGGCCTTGTGGGGCAGGGTCACTGAGGATGAGGGGGTCCTGTGGGGCCCTGTGGGGGCAGGGTCACTGAAGATGAGGTGGTCCTGTGGGGGCCCTGTGGGGGCAGTATCACTGAGGATGAGGGTCCTGTGGGGATCCTTTGGGGGCAGTATCACTGAGTAGAGGGCCCTCTGGGGGCCTTGTGGGGGCAGGGTCACTGAGTATGAGGGGGTGCTGTGGAGGCAGAGTCACTGAGTATGAGGGGCACTGTGGAGGCAGGGTCACTGAGGATGAGGGGTCCTTTGGGGGTCCTGTGGGGGCAAGGTCACTGAGTATGAGGGTCCTGTGGGGGCCCTGTGGGGGCAGTATCACTGGGTTAGAGGGTCCTGTGGGGGCCCTGTGGGGGGGCAGTATCACTGAGGATGAGGGGTCCTGTGGGGGCCCAGTGGGGGCAATATCACTGAGTATGGGGGTCCTGTTGGGGTCCTTTGAAGGCAGGGTCACTGAGGATGAGGGTCCTGTGGGGGTCCAGTGGGGGCAGGGTCACTGAGTATGAGGGGGCCCTGTGGGGGCCATGTGGAGGCAGGGTCACTGAGTATGAGAGGGTCCTGTGGGGGCAGGGTCACTGAGGATGATGGGGCCCTGTGGGGGCCATGTGGGGGCAGGGTCACTGAGTATGAGGGAGTTCCTGAGGGGAAGGGTCACTGAGTATGAGGGGGCCCGGTGGGAGCCCTGTACGGGCAGGGTGACTGAGTAGGAGGGGGTCCTGTGGGGGCCCTGTGGGGGCAGTGTCACTGAGTAAGAGGGGGCCCTCTGGGGGCCTTGTGGGGACAGGGTCATTGAGGATGAGGGGGTCCTTTGGTGGCCCTGTGGGGGCCCTGTGGGGGCAGTATCACTGAGGATGAGGGGGTCCTGTGGGGGCCCTGTGGGGGCAGGGTCACTGAGTATGAGGGGGCCCTGTGGGGGCCTTGTGGGTCAGGGTCACTGAGTATGAGGGGGCCCTGTGGGGCCATGTGGGGGCAGGGTCACTGAGTATGAGGGGCAACTGTGGGGGCAGGGTCACTGAGTATGAGGGGGCCCGGTGGGAGACCTGTGGGGGCAGGGTGACTGAGTATGAGGGCGTCCTGTGGGGCCCTGTGGTAGCAGTATCACTGAGTAAGAGGGCCCTCTGGAGGCCTTGTGGGGGCAGTCACTGAGGATGAGGGGGTCCTGTGGGGGCCCTGTGGGGGCAGTATAACTGAGGATGAGGGGGTCCTGTGGGGGCAGTATCACTGTGTATGAGGGGGTCCTGTGGGGGTCCTGTGAAGGCAGGGTCACTGAGGATGAGGGGGTCCTGTGGGGGTCCTGTGAGGGCAGGGTCACTGACTATGAGGGGCCCTGTGGGGGCCATGTGGAGGCAGGGTCACTGAGTATGAGGGGTCCTGTTGGGGCAGGGTCACTGAGTATGAGAGGGGGCCCTGTGGGGGCCATGTGGGGGCAGGGTCATTGAGTATGAGGGGGTCCTGTGGGGGCAGGGTCACTGGTATGAGGGGGTCCTGTGGGGGCAGGGTCAATGAGTATGAGGGGGCCCGGTGGGAGGCCTGTAGGGGCAGGGTGACTGAGTATGAGGGGGTCCTGTGGGGGCCCTCTGGGGGCAGTATCACTGAGTAAAAAGGGGCCCTCCTGGGGCCTTGTGGGGGCAGGGTCACTGAGGATGAGGGTCCTGTGGGTGCCCTGTGGGGGCAGTATCACTGAGGATGAGGGTCCTGTGGGGGCCCTGTGGGGCAGAGCCACTGAGTATGAGGGTCCTGTGGGGGCCCTGTGGGGCAGTATCACTGAGTAGGGGGCCCTCTGGGGGCCTTGTGGGGGCAGGGTCACTGAAGATGAGGATGTCCTGTGGGGGCCCTGCGGGGGCAGGGTCACTGAGTATGAGGGGGCCCTTCGGGGGCCATGTGGGGGCAAGGTAACTGAGTATGTGGCGGTCCTGTGGGGGCAGGGTCACTGAGTATTAGGGGGTCCTGTGGGGGCAGGGTCCCTGAGTATGAGGGGGTGCTGTGGAGGCAGAGTCACTGAGTATGAGGGGCGCTGTGGAGGCAGAGGTCACTGAGTATGAGGGGGTCCTGTGGGGGGGCCCTGTGGGGGCAGTATCACTGGGTTAGAGGGGGTCCTGTGGGGGCCCTGTGGGGGCAGTATCACTGAGGATGAGGGGTCCTGTGGGGCCCTGTGGGGGCAGTATCACTGAGGATGAGGGGGTCCTGTGGGGGCCCAGTGGGGCAATATCACTGAGTATGAGGGGGTCCTGTTGGGGTCCTGTGAAGGCAGGGTCACTGAGGATGAGGGTCCTGTGGGGGGGTCCAGTGGGGGCAGGGTCACTGAGTATGAGGGAGCCCTGTGGGGGGCCATGTGGAGGCAGGGTCACTGAGTATGAGGG
>CM040752.1:474056-505231 GCA_022829145.1 Albula goreensis
GGGCCTCTGGGGGCCTTGTGGGGGCAGGGTCACTGAGGATGAGGGGTCCTGTGGGGGCCCTGTGGGGGCAGGGTCACTGAAGATGAGGGGTCCTGTGGGGCCCTGTGGGGGGCAGTATCACTGAGGATGAGGGGTCCTGTGGGGATCCTTTGGGGGCAGTATCACTGAGTAAGAGGGGCCCTCTGGGGCCTTGTGGGGCAGGGTCACTGAGTATGAGGGTGCTGTGGAGGCAGAGTCACTGAGTATGAGGGGCGCTGTGGAGGCAGGGTCACTGAGGATGAGGGTCCTTTGGGGTCCTGTGGGGAGAGGTCACTGAGTATGAGGGGTCCTGTGGGGGCCCTGTGGGGCAGTATCACGGGGTTAGAGGGGTCCTGTGGGGGCCCTGTGGGGCAGTATCACTGAGGATGAGGGGTCCTGTGGGGGCCCAGAGGGGCAATATCACTGAGTATGAGGGGGCCTTTTGGGGTCCTGTGAAGGCAGGGTCACTGAGGATGAAGGGGTCCTGTGGGGGTCCAGTGGGGGCAGGGTGACTGAGTATGAGGGGTCCTGTGGGGCCCTCTAGGGGCAGTATCACTGAGTAAAAGGGGCCCTCTGGGGGCCTTGGGGCAGGGTCACTGAGGATGAGGGGGTCCTGGGGGCCCTGTGGGGCCCTGTGGGGCAGGGTCACTGAGTATGAGGGGTCCTGTGGGGGCCCTGTGGGGCAGGGTAACTGAGTATGAGGGGGCCCTGTGGGCCATGTGGGGGCAGGAGGTAACTGAGTATGTGGCGGTCCTGTGGGCAGGGTCACTGAGTATGAGGGGCCCAGTGGGAGCCCGGTGACTGAGTATGAGGGGTCCTGTGCCGGGCCCTGTGGGGCAATATCACTGAGTAAAAGGGCCCTCTGGGGAGCCTTGTGGGGGCAGGGTCACTGAGGATGAGGGGTCCTGTGGGGCCCTGTGGGGCAGGGTCACTGAGAATGAGGGTCCTGTGGGGATCCTGTGGGGCAGTATCACTGAGTAAGAGGGCCCTCTTGGGGCCCTGTGGGGAAGGGGTCACTGAGGATGAGGGGGTCCTGTGGGGGCCATGTGGGGCAGTATCACTGAGGATGAGGGGGTCCTGTGGGGACCCTGTGGGGGCAGGGTCACTGAGTATGAGGGGGTGCTGTGGAGGCAGAGTCACTGAGTATGAGGGGCGCTGTGGAGGCAGGGTCACTGAGTATGAGGGGGTCCTGTGGGGCCCTGTGGGGGCAGTATCACTGGGTTAGAGGGGGTCCTGTGGGGCCCTGTGGGGGCAGTATCACTGAGGATGAGGGGGTCCTGTGGAGGCCCTGTGGGGGCAGTATCACTGAGGATGAGGGGGTCCTGTGGGGGCCCAGTGGGGGCAATATCACTGAGTATGAGGGGGTCCTGTGGGGGTCCAGTGGGGGCAGGGTCACTGAGTATGAGGGGGCCTGTGGGGGCCATGTGGAGGCAGGGTCACTGAGTATGAGGGGGTCCTGTGGGGGCAGGGTCACTGAGGATGATGGGGCCCTGTGGGGGCCATGTGGGGGCAGGGTCACTGAGTATGAGGGGTCCTGAGGGGTAGGGTCACTGAGTATGAGGGGGCCTGGTGGGAGCCCTGTACGGGCAGGGTGACTGAGTATGAGGGTACTGTGGGGGCCCGGTGGGGGCAGTGTCACTGGTAAGAGGGGGCCCTCTGGGGGCCTTGTGGGGGCAGGGTCACTGAGGATGAGGGGTCCTTTGGGGGCCCTGTGGGGCCTGTGGGGGCAGTATCACTGAGGATGAGGGTCCTGTTGGGGCCCTGTGGGGAGGGTCACTGAGAATGAGGGCCCTGTGGGGCCCATGTGGGTCAGGTCACTGAGTATGAGGGCCCTGTGGGGGCCATGGGGGCAGGGTCACTGAGTATGAGGGGCACCTGTGGGGGCAGGGTCACTGAGTATGAGGAGGCCCGGTGGGAGACCTGTGGGGGCAGGGTGACTGAGTATGAGGGCGTCCTGTGGGGGCCCTGTGGTGCAGTATCACTGAGTAAGAGGGGCCCTCTGGAGGCCTTGTGGGGCAGGGTCACTGAGGATGAGGGGGTCCTGTGGGGGCCCTGTGGGGGCAGTATCACTGAGGATGAGGGGGTCATGTGGGGGCAGTATCACTGAGTAGGAGGGGGTCCTGTGGGGGTCCTGTGAAGGCAGGGTCACTGAGGATGAGGGTCCTGTGGGGGTCCTGTGAGGGCAGGGTCACTGACTATGAGGGGGCCCTGTGGGGGCCATGTGGAGGCAGGGTCACTGAGTACGAGGGGGTCCTGTGGGGGCAGGGTCACTGAGTATGAGGGGGCCCTGTGGGGGCCATGTGGGGCAGTATCACTGAGGATGAGGGGGTCCTGTGGGGGCCCTGTGGTGGCCCTGTGGGGCAGTATCACTGAGGATGAGGGGGTCCTGTGGGGGCCCTGTGGGGGCAAGGTCACTGAGTATGAGGGGGTCGTATCACTGAGTAAGAGGGCCCTCTGGGGCCTGTGGGGGCCCTGTGGGGGCAGGGTCACTGAAGATGAGGGGTCCTGTGGGGCCCTGTGGGGCAGTATCACTGAGGATGAGGGGCTCCTGTGGGGATCCTGTGGGGGCAGGGTCACTGAGTATGACGGGGTCCTGTGAGGGTCCTTTGGGGGCAGGGGTGACTGAGTATGAGGGAGTCCTGTGGGGGCCCTGTGGGGGTATCACTGAGTAAGAGGGGGTCCTGTGGGGGCCCTGTGGGTCCCCCTGTGGGGCAGTATCACTGAGGATGAGAGGGGTCCTGTGGGGGCCCTGTGGGGCAGGGTGACTGAGTATGAGGTCCTGTGCGGGCCCTGTGGGGGCAGTATCACTGAGAAAAGGGGGCCCTCTGGGGGCCTTGTGGGGGCAGGGTCACTGAGGATGAGGGTCCTGTGGGGCCCTGTGGGGCAGGGTCACTGAGTATGAGGGGCCCTGTGGGGCCATGTGGGGGCAGGGTCACTGAGTATGAGGGGGTCCTGTGGGGGCAGGGTCACTGAGTATGAGGTGTCCCTATGGGAGCCTTCTGGGGGCAGGGTGACTGAGTATGAGGGGTCCTGTGGGGGCCCTGTGGGGGCAGGTCACTGAATATGAGGGTCCTGTTGGGGCCCTGTGGGGGCACTATTATTACTGAGTAAAATGGGCCCTCTGGGGGCCTTGTGGGGCAGGGTGACTGAAGATGAGGGCGTCATGTGGGGGCCCTGTGGGGCAGTATCACTGAGGATGAGGGGGTCCTGTGAGGGTCCTGTGGGGGCAGGGTGAGTGAGTATGAGGGGACCCTGTGGGGGCCATGTGGGGGCAGGGTCACTGAGTATGAGGGGGTCCTGTGGGGGCCATGTGGGGGCAGTATCACTGAGGATGAGGCTGTCCTGTGGGGATCCTGTGGGGGCAGGGTGACTGAGGATGAGGGGTCCTGTGGGAGTCCTGTGGGGGCCCTGTGGGGGCAGGGTCACTGAGTATGAGGGTCCTCTGGGGGCAGTATCACTGAGGATGAGGGGTCCTGTGGGCCCTGTGGGGGCAGGGTCACTGAGTATGAGGGGCCCTGTGGGGGTCATGTGGGGCAGGGTAACTGAGTATGTGACGGTCCTGTGGGGGCAGGGTCACTGAGTATGAGGGGCCCGGTGGGAGACCGGTGACTGAGTATGAGGGGGTCCTTTGCGGGCCCTGTGGGGGCAATATCACTGAGTAAAAGGGGGCCCTCTGGGGGCCTTGTGGGGGCATGGTCACTGAGGATGAGGGGTCCTGTGGGGGTCCTGTGGTGGCAGGGTCACTGAGTATGAGGGGTCCTGTGGGGCCTTGTGGGGAAGGGTCACTGAGGATGAGGGGATCCTGTGGGGGCAGAGTCGCTGGGTATGAGGGGGTCCTGTGGGGGCCCTGTGGGGCAGTATCACAGAGGATGAGGGGGTCCTGTGGGGGCCCAGTGGGGCAGTATCACTGAGTATGAGGGGTGCTGTGGGGGGTGCTGTGGGGCAGGGTCACTGAGGATGAGGGGGTCCTGTGGGGGCCCAGTGGGGGCAGTATCACTGAGTATGAGGTGGTGCTGTGGGGGTGCTGTGAAGGCAGGGTCACTGAGGATGAGGGGGTCCTGTGGGGTCCTGTGGGGGCAGGGTCACTGAGTATGAGGGGCCTGTGGGGCCATGTGGAGGCAGGGTCAGTGAGTATGAGAGGTACTGTGGGGGCAGGGTCACTGAGTATGAGGGGGCCCTGTGGGGGCCATGTGGGGGCAGGGTCACTGAGTATGAGGGGGTCCTGTTGGGGCATTGTCACTGAGTATGAGGGGCCCGGTGGGAGCCCTGTAGGAGCAGGGTGACTGAGTATGAGGGCGTCCCTTGGGGGCCCTGTGGGGGCAGTATCACTGAGTAACAGGGGGCCCTCTGGGGGCCTTGTGGGGGATGGGTCACTGAGGATGAGGGTCCTGTGGGGCCCTGTGGGGCCCTGTGGGGGCAGTATCACTGAGGATGAGGGGTCCTGTGGGGGCCCTGTGGGGGCAGGGTCACTGAGTATGAGGGGACCCTGTGGGGGCCATGTGGGGGCAGGATCACTGAGTATGAGGGGTCCTGTGGGGGCAGGGTCACTGAGGATGGGGGTCCTGTGGGGGTCCTGTAGGGGCAGGGTCACTGAGGATGAGGGGGTCCTGTGGCGGCCCTGTGGGGGCAGTATCACTGAGGATGAGGCGGTCCTGTGGGGATCCTGTGGAGGCAGGGTCACTGAGGATGAGGGGGTCCTGTGGCGGCCCTGTGGAGGCAGTATCACTGAGGATGAGGCGGTCCTGTGGGGATCCTGTGGGGCAGGGTGACTAATTATGAGGGGTCCTGTGGGGGACCTGTGGGGAAGTGTCACTGAGTAAGAGTGGGCCCTCTGGGGGCCTTGTGGGGGCAGGGTCACTGAGGATGAGGGGTCCTGTGGGGGCCTTGTTGGGGCAGGGTCACTGAGGATGAGGGGTTCCGGTGGGGGCCCTGTGGGGGCAGTATCACTGAGGATGAGGGGTCCTGTGGGGATCCTGTGGGGGCAGTATCACTGAGTAAGAGGAGGCCCTCTGGGGGCCTTGTGGGGGCAGGGTCACTGAGGATGAGGGGTCCTGTGGGGGCCCTATGGGGCAGTATCACTGAGGATGAGGGGGTCCTGTGGGGGCCCTGTGGGGCAGGGTCACTGAGTATGAGGGGGTCCCGTGGGGGTCCTGTTGGGGCAGGGTCACTGAGTATGAGGGGGTCCTGTGGGGTTCCTGTGGGGACAGTATCACTGAGTAAGAGGGGCCCTCTGGGGGCCTTGTGGGGGCAGGGCCACTGAAGATGACGGGGTCCTGTGGGGGCAGAGTCACTGAGTATGAGGGGGTCCTGTGGGGGCCCTGTGGGGGCAGTATCACTGAGGATGAGGGGGTCCTGTGGGGGCCCAGTGGGGGCAGTATCACTGAGTATGAGGGGGTGCTGTGGGGGTGCTGTGAAGGCAGGGTCACTGAGGATGAGGGGGTCCTGTGGGGGTCCTGTGGGGGCAGGGTCACTGAGTATGAGGGGGCCCTGTGGGGGCCATGTGGAGGCAGGGTCACTGAGTATGAGAGGGTCCTGTGGGGGCAGGGTCACTGAGTATGAGGGGCCCTGTGGGGGCCATGTGGGGGCAGGGTCACTGAGTATGAGGGGGTCCTGTTGGGGCAGGGTCACTGAGTATGAGGGGGCCCGGTGGGAGCCCTGTAGGAGCAGGGTGACCGAGTATGAGGGCGTCCCTTGGGGGCCCTTTGGGGGCAGTATCACTGAGTAACAGGGGGCCCTCTGGGGGCCTTATGGGGGATGGGTCACTGAGGATGAGGGGGTCCTGGGGGGCCCTGTGGGGGCCCTGTGGGGGCAGTATCACTGAGGATGAGGGGGTCCTGTAAGGGCCCTGTGGGGGCAGGGTCACTGAGTATGAGGGGGCCCTGTGGGGGCCATGTGGGGGCAGGGTCACAGAGTATGAGGGAGTCCTGTGGGGGCAGGGTCACTGAGTATGAGGGGGGGGACCCGTGGGAGCCCTGTGGGGGCAGGGTGACTGATTATGAGGGTGTCCTGTGGGGGCCCTGTGGTAGCAGTATCACTGAGTAAGAGGGGGCCCTCTGGGGGCCTTGTGGGGGCAGGGTCACTGAGGATGAGGGGGTCCTGTGGGGGGCCTGTGGGGGCAGTATCACTGAGGATGAGGGGGTCCTGTGGGGATCCTGTGGGCAGGGTCACTGAGTATGAGGGGTCCTGTGAGGGTCCTGTGGGGGCAGGGTGACTGAGTATGAGGGGTCCTGTGGGGGCCTTGTGGGGGCAGAATCACTGAGTAAGAGGGGGCCCTGTGGGGGCCTTGTGGGGGAAGGGTCACTGAGGATGAGGGGGTCCTGTGGGGATCCTGTGGGGCAGTATCACTGAGTAAGAGGGGGCCCTCTGGGGTCCTGTGGGGGCCCTGTAGGGGCAGTATCACTGAGGATGAGGGGTCCTGTGGGGGCCCTGTGGGGGCAGGGTCACTGAGTATGAGGGGGCCCTGTGGGGGCCATGTGGGGGCAGGGTCACTGAGTATGAGGGGGTCCTGTGGGGGCAGGGTCAATGAGTATGAGGGCCCTGTGGGAGTCCTGTGGGGGGCAGGGTGATTGAGTATGAGGGTCCTGTGGGGGCCCTGTGGGGGCAGTATCACTGAGTAAGAGGGGCCCTCTGGGGGCCTTGTGGGGGCAGGGTCACTGAGTATGAGGGGGTCCTGTGGGGGCCCTGTGGGGGCAGTATCACTGAGTAGGAGGGGGCCCTCTGGGGGCCTTGTGGGGGCAGGGTCACTGAAGATGAGGGGGTCCTGTGGGGGCCCTGTGGGGGCAGTATCACTGAGGATGAGGGGGTCCTGTGGGGATCCAGTGGGGGCAGGGTCACTGAGTATGAGGGTCCTGTGAGGGTCCTGTGGGGGCAGGGTCACTGAGTATGAGGGTGCTGTGGAGGCAGAGTCACTGAGTATGAGGGCGCTGTGGAGGCAGGGTCACTCAGGATGAGGGGTCCTTTGGGGGTCCTGTGGGGCAAGGTCACTGAGTATGAGGGGGTCCTGTGGGGGCCTGTGGGGCAGAATCACTGGGTTTGAGGGGGCCCTCTGGGGGCCTTGTGGGGGTAGGGTCACTGATGATGAGGGGGTCCTGTGGGGGTCCTGTGGGGACAGTATCACTGAGGATGAGGGGGTCCTGTGGGGGCCCTGTGGGGAAAGTATCACTGAGGATGGGGGTCCTGTGGGGGCCCTGTGGGGACAGTATCACTGAGGATGAGGGGGTCCTTTGGGGGCAGGGTCACTCAGTATGATGGGGCCATATGGGAGCCCTGTGGGAGCAGGGTCCCTGAGTATGAGGGGGTGTGGAGGCAGAGTCACTGAGTATGAGGGCGCTGTGGGGCAGAGTCACTGAGGATGAGGGGTCCTTTGGGGTCCTGTGGGGGCAAGGTCACTGAGTATGAGGGGTCCTGTGGGGGCCCTGTGGGGGCAGTATCACTGGGTTAGAGGGTGCTGTGGGGGCCCTGTGGGGCAGTACCACTGAGGATGAGGGGGTCCTGTGGGGGCCCAGTGGGGGCAGTATCACTGACTATGAGGGGGTCCTGTGGGGGTCCTGTGAAGGCAGGGTCACTGAGGATGAGGGGGTCCTGTGGGGGTCCAGTGGGGGCAGGGTCACTGAGTATGAGGGGGCCCTGTGGGGGCCATGTGGGGGCAGGGTCACAGAGTATGAGGGGGGTCCTGAGGGGCAGGGTCACTGAGTTTGAGGGGTCCTGTGGGAGCCCTGTAGGGGGCAGGGTGACTGAGTATGAGGGGGTCCTTTGGGGGCCCTGTGGGGGCCCTTTGGGGGCAGTATCACTGAGGATGAGGAGGTCCTGTTGGGGCCCTGTGGGGGCAGGGTCACTGAGTATGAGGGGTCCTGTGGGGGCCATGTGGGGGCAGGGTCACTGAGTTAGAGGGCCCTGTGGGGGCAGTGTCACTGAGTAAGAGGGGGCCCTCTGGGGGCCTTGTGGGGGCAGGGTCACTGAGGATGAGGGGGTGCCCTGGGAGCAGGGTCAATGAGTCTGAGGGCCCTGTGGGGCCCTGTGGGGCAGGGTCACTGAGTATGAGGGGGTCCTGTGGGGGCCATGGGGGGCAGGGTCACAGAGTATGAGGGGTCCTGTGGGGGTAGGGTCACTGAGGATGAGGGGGTCCTGTGGGGCAGGGTCACTGAATATGAGGGGGCCCTGTGGGGGCAGTATCACTGAGGATGAGGGGGTCCTGTGGGGCCTGTGGGGGCAGGGTCATGAGTATGAGGGTCCTGTGGGGGCAGGGTCACTGAGTATGAGGGTCCTGTGGGGGCAGGGTCACTGAGTATGAGGGGGCCCGGTGGGAGGCCTGTAGGGGCAGGGTGACTGAGTATGAGGGGGTCCTGTGGGGGCCCTCTGGGGGCAGTATCACTGAGTAAGAGGGCCCTCCTGGGGCCTTGTGGGGCAGGGTCACTGAGGATGAGGGGGTCCTGTGGGTGCCCTGTGGGGGCAGTATCACTGAGGATGAGGGGGTCCTGTGGGGGCCCTGTGGGGGCAGGGCCACTGAGTATGAGGGGGTCCTGTGGGGGCCCTGTGGGGGCAGTATCACTGAGTAAGAGAGGGCCCTCTGGGGGCCTTGTGGGGGCAGGGTCACTGAAGATGAGGATGTCCTGTGGGGGCCCTTGGGGGCAGGGTCACTGAGTATGAGGGGGTCCTGTGGGGGATTTGTGGGGGCAGTATCACTGAGGATGAGGGGGTCCTGTTGGTGTCCTGTGGGGGCAGTATCACTGAGGATGAGGGGGTCCTGTGGGGGCTCTGTGGGGGCAGTATCACTGAGTAAGAGGGGCCCTCTGGGGGCCTTGTGGGGGCAGGGTCACTGAAGATGAGGGGGTCCTCTGGGGGCCCTATGGGGGCAGCATCACTGAGGATGAGGGGGTCCTGTGGGGATGCTGTGGGGGCAGGATCACTGAGGATGAGGGGGTCCTGTGGGGGCCCTGTGGGGGCAGTATCACTGAGGATGAGGGGGTCCTGTGGGGCCCTGTGGGGGCAGGGTCACTGAGTATGAGGGGGTCCTGTGGGGGCCCTGTGGGGCAGTATCACTGAGAATGAGGGGTCCTGTGGGGCCCTGTGGGGGCAGGGTCACTGAGTATGAGGGGGTCCAGTGGGGTCCTGTGGGGCAGGGTGACTGAGTATGAGGGGTCCTTTGGGGGCCCTGTGGGGGCAGTATCACTGAGTAAGAGGGGGCCCTCTGGAGGCCTTGTTGGGGCAGGGTCACTGAGGATGATGGGGTCCTGTGGGGGCCCTCTGGGGGCAATATCACTGAGGATGAGGGGTTCCTGTGGGGGCCCTGTGGGGGCCCTGTGGGGGCAGTATCACTGAGTAAGAGGGGGCCCTCTGGGGGCCTTGTGGGGGCAGTATCACTGAGGATGAGGGGGTCCTGTTGGGGCCCTGTGGGGGCCCTGTGGGGCAGGGTCACTGAGTATGAAGGGGCCTGTGGGGGCCATGTGAGGCAGGGTCACTGAGCATGAGGGGTGGGAGCAGGGTCACTGAGTATGAGGGGGCCATATGGGAGCCCTGTGGGGCAGGGTCCCTGAGTATGAGGGGCCTGTGGGGGGGCCTGTGGGGCAGTATCACTGAGGATGAGGGGGTCCTGTTGGGGCCCTGTGGGGGCCCTGTGGGGCAGGGTCACTGAGTATGAGAGGGCCTGTGGGGGCCATGTGAGGGCAGGTACACTGAGTATGAGGGGGTGCTGTGGGAGCAGGGTCAATGAGTCTGAGGGGGCTCTGTGGGAGCCCTGTGGGGGCAGGTCACTGAGTATGAGGGGGTCCTGTGGGGGCCATGGGGGGGCAGGGTCACAGTGTATGAGGGGGCCCTGTGGGGGCAGGGTCACTGAGTATGAGGGGGCCTGTGGGGGCCATGTGAGGGCAGGGTCACTGAGCATGAGGGGTGCTGTGGGAGCTGGGTCACTGAGTATGAGGGGCCATATGGGAGCCCTGTGGGGGCAGGGTCCCTGAGTATGAGGGGGTCCTGTGGGGGCCCTGTGGGGGCAGTATCACTGAGGATGAGGGGGTCCTGTTGGGGCCCTGTGGGGGGGCCCTGTGGGGGCAGGGTCACTGAGTATGAGAGGGCCTGTGGGGGCCATGTGAGGGCAGGGTCACTGAGTATGAGGGGGTGCTGTGGGAGCAGGGTCAATGAGTCTGAGGGGCCCTGTGGGAGCCCTGTGGGGGCAGGGTCACTGAGTATGAGGGGTCCTGTGGGGGCCATGGGGGCAGGGTCACTGAATATGAGGGGTCCTGTGGGGGCCCTGTGGGGCAGTATCACTGAGGATGAGGGTCCTGTGGGGCCCCTGTGGGGCAGGGTCACTGAGTATGAGGGGCCCTGTGGGGGTCCTGTGGGGGCAGGGTCACTGAGTATGAGGGGGCCCTGTGGGAGCCCTGTGGGGGCATGTTGATTGAGTATGAGGGGGTCCTGTGGGGGCCATGGGGGCAGGGTCACTGAATATGAGGGGGTCCTGTGGGGGCCCTGTGGGGGCAGTATCACTGAGGATGAGGGGGTCCTGTGGGGGCCCTGTGGGGGCAGTAACACTGAGTAAGAGGGGCCCTGTGGGGGCCATGTGGGGAAGGGTCACTGAGTATGAGGGGGTCCTGTGGGGGCAGGGTCACTGAGGATGAGGGGGTCCTGTGAGGGCCCTGTAGGGGCAGGGTCACTGAGGATGAGGGGCGCTGTGGGGGCAGTATCACTGAGTAAGAGGGGGCCCTCTGGGGGCCTGTGGGGGCAGGGTCACTGAAGATGAGGGGGTCCTGTGGGGGCCCTGTGGGGGCAGGGTCACTGAGTATGAGGGGGTCCTGTGGGGGCAGGGTCACTGAGTATGAGGGGGCCCTGTGGGAGCCCTGTGGGGCAGGGTGTTGAGTATGAGGGGGTCCTGTGGGGGCCTTGTGGGGGCAGTATCACTGAGGATGAGGGGGTCCTGTTGGTGTCCTGTGGGGGCAGTATCACTGAGGATGAGGGGGTCCTGTGGGGATCCTGTGGGGCAGTATCACTGAGTATGAGGGCCCTCTGGGGGCCTGTGGGGGCTGGGTCCCTGAGTATGAGGGGGTCCTGTGGGGCCCTGTGGGGGCAGGGTCACTGAGTATGAGGGGGCCCGGTGGGAGCCCTGTGGGGGCAGGGTGACTGAGTATGAGGGGGTGCTTTGGAGGCAGGGTGACTGAGTATGAGGGGGTCCTGTGGGGGCGCTGTGGGGGCCCTGTGGGCAGCATAACTGAGTAAGAGGGGCCCTCTGGGGCCTTGTGGGGGCAGGGTCACTGAGGATGAGGGGGTCCTGTGGGGGCCCTGTGGGGGCAGGGTCACTGAGTATGAGGGGCTGCTGTGGAGGCAGGGTGACTGAGTATGAGGGGGTCCTGTGGGGTCCTGTGGGGGCAGCATCACTGAGTAAGAGGGGGCCCTCTGGGGGCCTTGTGGGAGCAGGGGTCACTGAGGATGAGGGGGTCCTGTGGGGGTCCTGTGGGGCAGGGTCACTGAGTATGAGGGGGCCCTGTGGGGGCCATGTGGCGCAGGGTCACTGAGTATGAGGGGGTCCTGTGGGGGCAGGGTCACTGAGTATGAGGAGGCCCGGTGGGAGCCCTGAGGGGGAAGGGTGACTGAGTATGAGGGGGTCTTGTGGGGGCCCTGTGGGGGCAGTATCACTGAGTAAGAGGGGGCCCTCCAGGGGCCTTGTGGGGGCAGGGTCACTGAGGATGAGGGGTCATGTGGGGATCCTGTGGGGCAGGGTCACTGAGTGGGAGGGGGCCTCTGGGGGCCTTGTGGGGCAGGGTCACTGAAGATGAGGGGGTCCTGTGGGGGCCCTGTGGGGGGCAGTATCACTGAGTAAGAGGGGGCCCTCTGGGGGACTTGTGTGGGCAGAGTCACTGAGTATGAGGGGGCACTGTGGGGGCCATGTGGGGGCAGGGTCACTGAGTATGGGGGGGTCCTGTGGGGGCCCTCTGGGGGCAGGGTCACTGAGGATGAGGGGGTCCTGTGGGGGCAGGGTCACTGAGTATGAGGGGCCCTGTGGGGCCATGTGGGGGCAGGGTCACTGAGCATGAGGGGGTCCTGTGGGGGCAGGGTCACTGAGTATGAGGGGCCCTGGGGGAACCCTCTGGGGGCAGGGTGACTGAGTATGAGGAGGTCCTGTGGGGGCCCTGTGGGGGCTGGGGCACTGAGGATAAGGGGGTCTTTTGGGGGTCCTGTGGGGCCAGGGTCACTGAGTATGAGGGGGCCCTGTGGGAGCCCTGTGGGGGAAGGGTCACTGAGTATGAGGGGGCCCTGTGGGGGCAGGGTGACTGAGTATGAGGGGGTCATGTGGGGGCAGTGTCACTGAGTATGTGGGGTTCCTTTGGGTGTCCTGTGGGGGCCCTGTGGGGGCAGTATCACTGAGGATGTGGGGTCCTGTGGTGGCCCTGTGGGGGCAAGGTCACTGAGTATGAGGGGTTCCTGTGGGGGCCATGTGGGGGCAGGGTCACTGAGTATGAGGGGGTCCTGTGGAGGCAGGGTCACTGAGTATGAGGGTGCCCTGTGGGAGCCCTGTGGGAGCCCTGTGGGGCAGGGTAACTGAGTATGAGGGGGTCCTGTGGGGGCCCTGTGGGGGTAAGGTCACTGAGTATGAGAGGGTCCTGTGAGGGCACTGTGGGGGCAGTATCACTGAGGATGAGGGGGTCCTGTGGGGGCAGGGTCACTGAGTATGAGGGGTGCTGTGGAGGCAGGGTCAATGAGAATGAGGGGTCCTTTGGGGTGCTGTGGGTACAAGGTCACTGAGTATGAGGGGGTCCTGTGGGGGCCCTGTGGGGCAGTATCACTGTGTTAGGGGGCCCTCTGGGGGCCTTGTGGGGTAGGGTCAATGAGGATGAGGGGGTCCTGTGGGGGCCCTGTGGGGGCAGTATCACTGAGGATGAGGGGGTCCTGTGGGGATCCTGTGGGGGCAGATTCACTGAGTAGAGGGGGTCCTGTGGGGGCCCTGTGGGTCCCTGTGGGGGCAGTATCACTGAGGATGAGGGGTCCTGTGGGGGCCCTGTGGGGCAGGGTCACAGAGTATGAGGGGGCCTGTGGTGGTGGCCATGTGGAGCAGGGTCACTGAGTATGAGGGGGTCCTGTGGGGGCAGGGTCACTGAGTATGAGGGGGCCCATTGGGAGCCCTCTGGGGGCAGGGTGACTGAGTATGAGGGGGTCCTGTGGAGGCCCTGTGGGGATAGGGTCACAGAGGATGAGGGGGTCCTGTGGGGGCCTGTGGGGGCAGGGTCACTCAATTTGAGGGGGTCCTGTTGGGGCCCTGTGGGGGCAGTATCACTGAATAAGAGGGGGCCCTCTGGGGGCCTTGTGGGGGCAGGGTGACTGAAGATGAGGGGGTCCTGTGGGGGCCCTGTGGGGGCAGTATCACTGAGGATGAGGGGGTCCTGTGGGGGCCCTGTGGGGGCAGGGTCGCTGAGTATGAGGGGCCCCTGTTGGGGCCATGTGGGGGCAGGGTCACTTAGTATGAGGGGGTCCTGTGGGGGCCCTGTGGGGGAAGTATCACTGAGGATGAGGGGGTCCTGTGAAGGGGGCTCGTGGGGGCAGGGTCACTGAGTACGAGGGGGCCCTGTGGGGCCATGTGGGGGCAGGGTGACTGAGCATGAGGGGGTCCTGTGGGGGCAGGGTCACTGAGTATGAGGGGCCCTGTGGGAGCCCTCTGGGGGAAGGGTGACTGAGTATGAGGGGGATCTGTGGAGGCCCTGTGGGGGCAGGGTCACGGAGGATGAGGGGGTCATGTGGGGATCCTGTAGGGGCAGGGTCACTGAGTGGGAGGGGGCCCTCTGGGGGCCTTGTGGGGGCAGGGTCACTGAGTAAGGGGGCCCTCTGGGGGCCTTGTGGGGTCAGGGTCACTGAGGATGAGGGGGTCCTTTGGGGGCCCTGTAGGGGCAGTATAACTGAGGATGAGGGGGTCCTGTGGAGATCCAGTGGGGGCAGTATCACTGAGTAAGAGGGGGCCCTCTGGGGGCCCTGTGGGGGCAGGGTCACTGAGGATGAGGGTTCCTGTGGGGGCCCTGTGGGGGCAGGGTCACTGAGGATGAGGGGGTCCTGTGGGGGTCCTGTGAGGGCAGGGTCACTGACTATGAGGGGCCCTGTGGGGGCCATGTGGAGGCAGGGTCACTGAGTATGAGGGGGTCCTGTGGGGGCAGGGTCACTGAGTATGAGGGGGCCCTGTGGGGGCCATGTGGGGGCAGGGTCACTGAGTATGAGGGGGTCCTGTGGGGGTAGGGTCACTGAGTATGAGGGGATCCTGTGGGGGCAGAGTCACTGAGTATGAGGGGGCCCGGTGGGAGGCCTGTAGGGGCAGGGTGACTGAGTATGAGGGGGTCCTGTGAGGGCCCTCTGGGGGCAGTATCACTGAGGATGAGGGGGTCCTGTGGGGGCCCTGTGGGGGCAGTATCACTGAGGATGAGGGGGTCCTGTGGGGGCCCTGTGGGGGCAGGGTCACTGAGTATGAGGGTCCTGTGGGGGCCCTGTGGGGGCAGTATCACTGAGTAAGAGGGCCCTCTGGGGGCCATGTGGGGGCAGGGTCACTGAAGATGAGGGGTCCTGTGGGGCCCTGTGGGGCAGGGTCACTGAGTATGAGGGGGCCCTGTGGGGGCCATGTGGGGGCAGGGTAACTGAGTATGTGGCGGTCCAGTGGGGGCATGGTCACTGAGTATGAGGGGGCCCGGTGGGAGCCCGGTGACTGAGTATGAGGGGGTCCTGTGCGGGCCCTGTGGGGGCAATATCACTGAGTAAAATGGGGCCCTCTGGGGGCCTTGTGGGGGCAGGGTCACTGAGGATGAGGGGGTCCTGTGGGGGCCCTGTGGGGGCAGGGTCACTGAAGATGAGGGTCCTTTGGGGGCCCTGTGGGGGCAGTATCACTGAGGATGAGGGGTCCTGTGGGGATCCTTTGGGGGCAGTATCACTGAGTAAGAGGGCCCTCTGGGGGCCTTGTGGGGCAGGGTCACTGAGTATGAGGGGTGCTGTGGAGGCAGAGTCACTGAGTATGAGGGGCGCTGTGGAGGCAGGGTCACTGAGGATGAGGGGGTCCTTTGGGGGTCCTGTGGGGGAGAGGTCACTGAGTATGAGGGGGTCCGTGGGGGCCATGTGGGGGCAGTATCACTGGGTTAGAGGGGGTCCTGTGGGGGCCCTGTGGGGGCAGTATCACTGAGGATGAGGGGGTCCTGTGGGGCCCAGTGGGGGCAATATCACTGAGTATGAGGGGGTCCTGTTGGGGTCCTGTGAAGGCAGGGTCACTGAGGATGAGGGGGTCCTGTGGGGGTCCAGTGGGGGCAGGGTGACTGAGTATGAGGGGGTCCTGTGGGGGCCCTCTGGGGGCAGTATCACTGAGAAAAAGGGGCCCTCTGGGGGCCTTGTGGGGGCAGGGTCACTGAGGATGAGGGGGTCCTGGGGGCCCTGTGGGGGCAGGGTCACTGAGTATGAGGGGGTCCTGTGGGGGCCCTGTGGGGGCAGGGTAACTGAGTATGAGGGGCCCTGTGGGGGCCATGTGGGGGCAGGGTAACTGAGTATGTGGCGGTCCTGTGGGGGCAGGGTCACTGAGTATGAGGGGGCCCAGTGGGAGCCCGGTGACTGAGTATGAGGGGGTCCTGTGCGGGCCCTGTGGGGAAATATCACTGAGTAAAAGGGGGCCCTCTGGGGGCCTTGTGGGGCAGGGTCACTGAGGATGAGGGGTCCTGTGGGGGCCCTGTGGGGGCAGGGTCACTGAGTATGAGGGGCCCTGTGGGGGCCATGTGGGGGCCATGTGGGGGCAGGGTCACTGAGCATGAGGGGGTCCTGTGGGGGCAGGGTCACTGAGTATGAGGGGGCCCTGGGGGAACCCTCTGGGGGCAGGGTGATTGAGTATGAGGGGGTCCTGTGGGGGCCCTGTGGGGGCTGGGTCACTGAGGATGAGGGGGTCCATTGGGGGTCCTTTGGGGGCAGGGTCACTGAGTATGAAGGGGCCCTGTGGAGGCAGGGTCACTGAGCATGAGGGGGTCCTGTGGGGGCAGGGTCACTGAGTATGAGGGGGCACTGTGGGGGCCATGTGGGGGCAGGGTCACTGAGTATGGGGGTCCTGTGGGGGCAGGGTCACTGAGTATGAGGAGGCCCGGTGGGAGCCCTGTAGGGGCAGGGTGACTGAGTATGAAGGGGTCCTGTGGGGGCCCTGTGGGGGCAGTATCACTGAGTAAGAGGGGCCCTCTGGGGGCCTTCTGGGGGCAGGGTCACTGAGGATGAGGGTCCTGTGGGGGCCCTGTGGGGCCTGTGGGGCAGTATCACTGAGGATGAGGGGGTCCTGTGGGGGCCCTGTGGGGTCAGGGTCACTGAGTGGGAGGGGGCCCTCTGGGGCCCTTGTGGGGGCAGGGTCACTGAGGATGAGGGGGTCCTGTGGGGGCCCTGTGGGGGCAGTATCACTGAGGATGAGGGGGTCCTGTGGGGGCCCTGTGGGGGCAGGGTCACTGAGTATGAGGGGGTCCTGTGGGGATCCTGTGGGGGCAGTATCACTGAGTAAGAGGGGGCCCTCTGGGGGCCTTGTGGGGGCAGGGTCACTGAGGATGAGGGGGTCCTGTGGGGGTCCTGTGGGGGGCCCTGTGGGGGCAGGGTCACTGAGGATGAAGGGGGTCCTGTGGGGGCCCTGTGGGGGCAGTATCACTGAGGATGAGGGGGTCCTGTGGGGATCCTGTGGGGGCAGATTCACTGAGTAAGAGGGGGTCCTGTGGGGGCCCTGTGGGTCCCCTGTGGGGGCAGTATCACTGAGGATGAGGGGTTCCTGTGGGGGCCCTGTGGGGGCAGGGTCACTGAGTATGAGGGGGTCCTGTCGGGGCCATGTGGGGGCAGGGTCACTGAGTATGAGGGGGTCCTGTGGGGGCAGGGTCACTGAGTATGAGGGGGCCTGGTGGGAGCCCTGTGGGGGCAGGGTGACTGAGTATGAGGGGGTCCTGTGCGGGCCCTGTGGTGGCAGTATCACTGAGTAAGAGGGGGCCCTCTGGGGGCCTTCTGGGGGCAGGGTCACTGAGGATGAGGGGGTCCTGTGGAGGCCCTGTGGGAGCAGTATCACTGAGAATGAGGGGTCCTGTGGGGATCCTGTGGGGCACTATCACTGAGTAAGAGGGGCCCTCTGGGGGCCTTGTGGGGGCAGGGTGACTGAGGATGAGGGGGTCATGTGGGGGCCCTGTGGGGAAGGGTCACTGAGTATGAGGGGCCTTGTGGAGGCCATGTGGTGGCAGTATCACTGAGGATGAGGGGGTCCTGTGGGGCCTGAGGGGGCAGGGTCACTGAATTTGAGGGGGTCCTGTTGGGGCCCTGTGGGGGCAGTATCACTGAGTAAGAGGGGCCCTCTGGGGGCCTTGTGGGGGCAGGGTGACTGAAGATGAGGGGGTCCTGTGGGGGCCCTGTGGGGCAGTATCACTGAGGATGAGGGGGTCCTGTGGGGGCCCTGTGGGGCAGGGTCACTGAGTATGAGGGGCCCTGTGGGGCCCATGTGGGGCAGGGTCACTTAGTATGAGGGGGTCCTGTGGGGAGGGTCACTGAGTATGAGGGGCCCTGTGGGAGCCCTGTGGGGGCAGGGTGACTGAGTATTAGGGGTTCCTGTGGGGGCCCTGTGGGGGCAGGGTCACTGAGGATGAGGGGGTCATGTGGGGATACTGTGGGGGCAGGGTCACTGAGTGGGAGGGGGCCCTCTGGGGGCCTTGTGGGGGCAGGGTCACTGAGTAAGAGGGGGCCCTCTGCGGGCCTTGTCGTGGCAGGGTCATTGAGAATGAGGGGGTCCTTTGGGGGCCCTGTGGGGGCAGTATAACTGAGGAGGACGGGGTCCTGTGGGGCCCTCTGGGGACCTTGTGGGGGCAGGGTCAATGAGGATGAGGGGGCCCTGTGGGGGCCATGTGGGGGCAGTATCACTGAGGATTAGGCGGTCCTGTGTGGTTCCTGTGGGGGCAGGGTGACTGAGTATGAGGGGGTCCTGTGGGGACCTGTGGGGGCAGTGTCACTGAGTAAGAGGGGGCCCTCTGGGGTCCTTGTGGGGGCAGGGTCACTGAGTATGAGGGGGTCTTGTGGAGGCCCTGTGGGGGCAGTATCACTGAGAATGAGGGGGTCCTGTGGGGATCCTGTGGGGGCAGTATCACTGAGTAAGAGGGGGCCCTCTGGGGGCCTTGTGGGGGCAGGGTCACTGAGTATGAGGGGTCCTGTGGGGGCAGTATCACTGAGTATGAGGGGCCCTGTGGGGCCATGTGGGGGCAGGATCACTGAGTATGAGGGGCTGCTGTGGAGGCAGGGTCACTGAGGATGACGGGGTCCTGTGGCGGCCCTGTGGGGGCAGTATCACTGAGGATGAGGCGGTCCAGTGGGGATGCTGTGGGGGCAGGGTGACTGAGTATGAGGGGGTCCTGTGGGGGACCTGTGGGGGCATTGTCACTGAGTAAGAGGGGGCCCTCTGGGGGCCTTGTGGGGGCAGGGTCACTGAGGATGAAGGGGTCCTGTGGGGGTCCTGTGGGGCAGTATCACTGTGAATGAGGGGGTCCTGTGGGGATCCTGTGGGGGCAGTATCACTGAGTAAGAGGGGGCCCTCTGGGGGCCCTGTGGGGGCAGGGTCACTGAGGATGAGGGGTCCTGTGGGGGCCCTGTGGGGGCAGTATCACTGAGGATGAGGCGGTCCTGTGGGGATCCTGTGGGGGCAGGGTGACTGAGTATGAGGGGGTCCTGTGGGGGACCTGTGGGGGCACTGTCACTGAGTAAGAGTGGGCCCTCTTGGGGCCTTGTGGGGGCAGGGTCACTGAGGATGAAGGGGGTCCTGTGGGGTCCTGTGGGGGCAGGGTCACTGAGTATGAGGGGGTCCTGTGGGGGCCTTCTGGGGGAAGGGTCACTGAGGATGAGGGGGTCCTGTGGGGGCCCTGTGGGGGCAGTATCAGTGAGAATGAGGGGGTCCTGTGGGGATCCTGTGGGGGCAGTATCACTGAGTAAGAGGGGCCCTCTGGGGGCCTGTGGGGGCAGGGTCACTGAGGATGAGGGGGTCCTGTGGGGGCCCTGTGGGGGCAGTATCACTGAGGATGAGGGGGTCCTGTGGGGGCCCTGTGGGGGCAGGGTCACTGAGGATGAAGGGGGTCCTGTGGGGTCATGTGGGGCAGGGTCACTGAGTATGAGGGGGTCCTGTGGGGGCCCTGTGGGGGCAGTATCACTGAGAATGAGGGGGTCCTGTGAGGTTCCTGTGGGGGCAGTATCACTGAGTAAGAGGGGGCCTTCTGGGGGCCTTGTGGGGGCAAGGTCACTGAGTATGAGGGGGTCCTGTGGGGGCAGGGTCACTGAGTATGAGGGGGCCGGTGGGAGCCCTGTGGGGGCATGGGTGACTGAGTATGAGGGGGTCCTGTGGGGGACCTGTGGGGGCAGTGTCACTGAGTAAGAGGGGGCCCTCTGGGGGCCTTGTGGGGCAGGGTCACTGAGAATGAGGGGGTCCTGTGGGGGCCTTGTTGGGGCAAGGTCACTGAGGATGAGGGGGTCCTGTGGGGATCCTGTGGGGGCAGTATCACTGAGTAAGAGGGGGCCCTGTGGGGCCCTGTGGGGGAAGGGTCACTGAATATGAGGGGGTCCTGTGGGGGCCCTGTGGGGGCAGTATCACTGAGGATGAGGGGGTCCTGTGGGGGCCCTGTGGGGGCAGGGTCACTGAGTATGAGGGGGTGCTGTGGGGCAGAGTCACTGAGTATGAGGGGCGCTGTGGAGGCAGGGTCACTGAGGATGAGGGGGTCCTGTGGAGGCCCTGTGGGAGCAGTATCAATGAGAATGAGGGGGTCCTGTGGGGATCCTGTGGGGGCACTATCACTGAGTAAGAGGGGGCCCTCTGGGGGCCTTGTGGGGGCAGGGTGACTGAGGATGAGGGGGTCATGTGGGGGCCCTGTGGGGGAAGGGTCACTGAGTATGAGGGGGCCTTGTGGGGGCCATGTGGTGGCAGTATCACTGAGGATGAGGGGGTCCTGTGGGGGCCTGTGGGGGCAGGGTCACTGAATTTGAGGGTGTCCTGTTGGGGCCCTGTGGGGGCAGTATCACTGAGTAAGAGGGGGCCCTCTGGGGGCCTTGTGGGGGCAGGGTGACTGAAGATGAGGGGGTCCTGTGGGGGCCCTGTGGGGGCAGTATCACTGAGGATGAGGGGTCCTGTGGGGGCCCTGTGGGGGCAGGGTCACTGAGTATGAGGGGGCCCTGTGGGGCCATGTGGGGCAGGGTCACTTAGTATGAGGGGGTCCTGTGGGGGAGGGTCACTGAGTATGAGGGGGCCCTGTGGGAGCCCTGTGGGGGCAGGGTGACTGAGTATTAGGGGTTCCTGTGGGGGCCCTGTGGGGGCAGGGTCACTGAGGATGAGGGGGTCATGTGGGGATACTGTGGGGGCAGGGTCACTGAGTGGGAGGGGGCCCTCTGGGGGCCTTGTGGGGGCAGGGTCACTGAGTAAGAGGGGGCCCTCTGCGGGCCTTGTCGTGGCAGGGTCATTGAGAATGAGGGGGTCCTTTGGGGGCCATGTGGGGGCAGTATAACTGAGGATGACGGGGTCCTGTGGGGCCCTCTGGGGACCTTGTGGGGGCAGGGTCACTGAGGATGAGGGGTCCTGTGGGGGCCCTGTGGGGGAAGGGTCACTGAGTATGAGGGGCCCTGTGGGGCCATGTGGGGGCAGTATCACTGAGGATTAGGCGGTCCTGTGTGGTTCCTGTGGGGGCAGGGTGACTGAGTATGAGGGGGTCCTGTGGGGGACCTGTGGGGGCAGTGTCACTGAGTAAGAGGGGGCCCTCTGGGGTCCTTGTGGGGGCAGGGTCACTGAGTATGAGGGGGTCTTGTGGAGGCCCTGTGGGGGCAGTATCACTGAGAATGAGGGGGTCCTGTGGGGATCCTGTGGGGGCAGTATCACTGAGTAAGAGGGGGCCCTCTGGGGGCCTTGTGGGGGCAGGGTCACTGAGTATGAGGGGGTCCTGTGGGGGCAGTATCACTGAGTATGAGGGGGCCCTGTGGGGCCATGTGGGGGCAGTATCACTGAGTATGAGGGGCTGCTGTGGAGGCAGGGTCACTGAGGATGACGGGGTCCTGTGGCGGCCCTGTGGGGGCAGTATCACTGAGGATGAGGCGGTCCAGTGGGGATGCTGTGGGGGCAGGGTGACTGAGTATGAGGGGGTCCTGTGGGGGACCTGTGGGGGCAGTGTCACTGAGTAAGAGGGGGCCCTCTGGGGGCCTTGTGGGGGCAGGGTCACTGAGGATGAAGGGGGTCTGTGGGGGTCCTGTGGGGGCAGTATCACTGTGAATGAGGGGTCCTGTGGGGATCCTGTGGGGGCAGTATCACTGAGTAAGAGGGGGCCCTCTGGGGGCCCTGTGGGGGCAGGGTCACTGAGGATGAGGGGGTCCTGTGGGGCCCTGTGGGGGCAGTATCACTGAGGATGAGGCGGTCCTTTGGGGATCCTGTGGGGGCAGGGTGACTGAGTATGAGGGGTCCTGTGGGGACCTGTGGGGCACTGTAACTGAGTAAGAGTGGGCCCTCTTGGGGCCTTGTGGGGGCAGGGTCACTGAGGATGAAGGGGGTCCTGTGGGGGTCCTGTGGGGGCAGGGTCACTGAGTATGAGGGGGTCCTGTGGGGGCCTTGTGGGGAAGGGTCACTGAGGATGAGGGGGTCCTGTGGGGGCCCTGTGGGGCAGTATCACTGAGAATGAGGGGTCCTGTGGGGATCCTGTGGGGGCAGTATCACTGAGTAAGAGGGGCCCTCTGGGGGCCCTGTGGGGGCAGGGTCACTGAGGATGAGGGGGTCCTGTGGGGGCCCTGTGGGGGCAGTATCACTGAGGATGAGGGGGTCCTGTGGGGGCCCTGTGGGGGGCAGGGTCACTGAGGATGAAGGGGGTCCTGTGGGGTCATGTGGGGCAGGGTCACTGAGTATGAGGGGGTCCTGTGGGGGCCCTGTGGGGGCAGTATCACTGAGAATGAGGGGGTCCTGTGAGGTTCCTGTGGGGGCAGTATCACTGAGTAAGAGGGGCCTTCTGGGGGCCTTGTGGGGGCAAGGTCACTGAGTATGAGGGGGTCCTGTGGGAGCCCTGTGGGGGCATGGGTGACTGAGTATGAGGGGTCCTGTGGGGGACCTGTGGGGGCAGTGTCACTGAGTAAGAGGGGGCCTCTGGGGGCCTTGTGGGGGCAGGGTCACTGAGAATGAGGGGGTCCTGTGGTGGCCTTGTTGGGGCAAGGTCACTGAGGATGAGGGGGTCCTGTGGGGATCCTGTGGGGCAGTATCACTGAGTAAGAGGGGGCCCTCTGGGGCCCTGTGGGGAAGGTCACTGAATATGAGGGGTCCTGTGGGGCCCTGTGGGGCAGGGTCACTGAGTATGAGGGGGTGCTGTGGAGGCAGAGTCACTGAGTATGAGGGGGTGCTGTGGAGGCAGGGTCACTGAGGATGAGGGGGTCCTTTGGGGGTCCTTTGGTGGCAAGGTCACTGAGTATGAGGGGTCCTGTGGGGGCCCTGTGGGGGCAGTATCACTGGGTTAGAGGGGGTCCTGTGGGGGCCCTGTGGGGGCAGTATCACTGAGGATGAGGGGGTCCTGTGGAGGCCCTGTGGGGGCAGTATCACTGAGGATGAGGGGTCCTGTGGGGACCCAGTGGGGCAATATCACTGAGTATGAGGGGTCCTGTTGGGGTCTTGTGAAGGCAGGGTCACTGAGGATGAGGGGGTCCTGTGGGGGTCCAGTGGGGGCAGGGTCACTGAGTATGAGGGGGCCCTGTGGGGGCCATGTGGAGGCAGGGTCACTGAGTATGAGGGGGTCATGTGGGGGCAAGGTCACTGAGGATGATGGGGCCCTTTGGGGGCCATGTGGGGGCAGGGTCACTGAGTATGAGGGGGTCCTGAGGGGGTAGGGTCACTGAGTATGAGGGGGCCTGGTGGGAGCCCTGTACGGGCAGGGTGACTGAGTATGAGGGGGTACTGTGGGGGCCCGGTGGGGGCAGTGTCACTGAGTAAGAGGGGGCCCTCTGGGGGCCTTGTGGGGGCAGGGTCACTGAGGATGAGGGGGTCCTTTGGGGGCCCTGTGGGGGTCCTGTGGGGGCAGTATCACTGAGGATGAGGGGGTCCTGTGGGGGCCCTGTGGGGAGGTCACTGAGTATGAGGGGGGCCCTGTGGGGCCATGTGGGTCAGGGTCACTGAGTATGAGGCCCTGTGGGGGCCATGTGGGCAGGGTCACTGAGTATGAGGGGCACCTGTGGGGGCAGGGTCACTGAGTATGAGGAGGCCCGGTGGGAGACCTGTGGGGTCAGGGTGACTGAGTATGAGGGCGTCCTGTGGGGCCCTGTGGTAGCAGTATCACTGAGTAAGAGGGGGCCCTCTGGAGGCCTTGTGGGGGCAGGGTCACTGAGTATGAGGGGTCCTGTGGGGACCATGTGAGGGCAGGGTCACTGAGTATGAGGGGGCCCTGTGGGGGCCATGTGGGGGCAGGGTCACTGAGTATGAGGGGGTCCTGTGGGGGCAGGGTCACTGAGTATGAGGGGATCCTGTGGGGGCAGGGTCACTGAGTATGAGGGGGATCTGTGGAGGCCCTGTGGGGGCAGGGTCACGGAGGATGAGGGTCATGTGGGGATCCTGTAGGGGCAGGGTCACTGAGTGGGAGGGCCCTCTGGGGGCCTTGTGGGGCAGGGTCACTGAGTAAGAGGGGCCCTCTGGGGCCTTGTCGGGTCAGGGTCACTGAGGATGAGGGGTCCTTTGGGGGCCCTGTGGGGCAGTATAACTGAGGATGAGGGTCCTGTGGGGATCCTGTGGGGCAGTATCATTGAGTAAGAGGGGGCCCTCTGGGGCCCTGTGGGGCAGGGTCACTGAGGATGAGGGTTCCTGTGGGGCCCTGTGGGGCAGTATCACTGAGGATAAGGGGTCCTGTGGGGGCCTGTGGGGAAGAAGGTCACTGAGTATGAGGTGGCCCTGCGGGGGCCATGTGGGGGCAGTATCACTGGGTAAGAGGGGGCCCTCTGGGGGCCTTGTGGGGGCAGGGTCACTGAGTATGAGGGGGTCCTGTGGGGGTAGTATCACTGTGTATGAGGGGGCCCTGTGGGGGCCATGTGGGGGCAGGGTCACTGAATATGAGGGTCCTGTGGGGGCAGGGTCACTGAGGATGAGGGTCCTGTGGGGGCAGGGTCACTGAGTATGAGGAGGCCCGGGGGAGACCTGTGGGGCAGGGTGACTGAGTATGAGGGCGTCCTGTGGGGGCCCTGTGGTAGCAGTATCACTGAGTAAGAGGGGCCCTCTGGAGGCCTTGTGGGGGCAGGGTCACTGAGGATGAGGGGATCCTGTGGGGGCCCTGTGGGGGCAGTATCACTGAGGATGAGGGTCATGTGGGGCAGTATCACTGAGTAGGAGGGTCCTGTGGGGGTCCTGTGAAGGCAGGGTCACTGAGGATGAGGGGGTCCTGTGAGGGCAGGGTCACTGAGTATGAGGGGGTCCTGTGGGGTCCTGTGGGGGCAGGGTCACTGAGTATGAGGGGGCCCTGTGGGAGCCCTGTGGGGGCATGGTGATTGAGTATGAGGGTCCTGTGGGGGCCATGGGGGGCAGGGTCACTGAATATGAGGGGGTCCTGTGGGGGCCCTGTGGGGGCAGTATCACTGAGGATGAGGGGGTCCTGTGGGGGCCCTGTGGGGGCAGTAACACTGAGTAAGAGGGGGCCCTGTGGGGCCATGTGGGGAAGGGTCACTGAGTATGAGGGGGTCCTGTGGGGGCAGGGTCACTGAGGATGAGGGTCCTGTGAGGGCCCTGTAGGGGCAGGGTCACTGAGGATGAGGCGCTGTGGGGGCAGTATCACTGAGTAAGAGGGCCCTCTGGGGGGCCTTGTGGGGGCAGGGTCACTGAAGATGAGGGGGTCCTGTGGGGGTCCTGTGGGGGCAGGGTCACTGAGTATGAGGGGGCCCTGTGGGAGCCCTGTGGGGGCATGGTGATTGAGTATGAGGGGGTCCTGTGGGGGCCATGGGGGCAGGGTCACTGAGTATGAGGGGCCCTGTGGGGGCCATGTGGAGGCAGGGTCACTGAGTATGAGGGGTCCTGTGGGGGCAGGGTCACTGAGGATGATGGGGCCCTGTGGGGGCCATGTGGGGGCAGGGTCACTGAGTATGAGGGGGTCCTGTGGGGGCAGGGTGACTGAGTATGAGGGGGTGCTTTGGAGGCAGGGTGACTGAGTATGAGGGGGTCCTGTGGGGGTCCTGTGGGGGCAGCATCACTGAGTAAGAGGGGGCCCTCTGGGGGCCTTGTGGGGGCAGGGTCACTGAGGATGAGGGGGTCCTGTGGGGGTCCTGTGGGGGCAGGGTCACTGAGTATGAGGGGCTGCTGTGGAGGCAGGGTGACTGAGTATGAGGGGGTCCTGTGGGGGTCCTGTGGGGGCAGCATCACTGAGTAAGAGGGGCCCTCTGGGGCCTTGTGGGGGCAGGGTCACTGAGGATGAGGGGGTCCTGTGGGGGTCCTGTGGGGGCAGGGTCACTGAGTATGAGGGGGCCCTGTGGGGGCTATGTGGCGCAGGGTCACTGAGTATGAGGGTCCTGTGGGGAGGGTCACTGAGTATGAGGAGGCCCGGTGGGAGCCCTGAGGGGGAAGGGTGACTGAGTATGAGGGGGTCTTGTGGGGGCCCTGTGGGGGCAGTATCACTGAGTAAGAGGGGGCCCTCCAGGGGCCTTGTGGGGGCAGGGTCACTGAGGATGAGGGGGTCATGTGGGGATCCTGTGGGGGCAGGGTCACTGAGTGGGAGGGGGGCCTCTGGGGGCCTTGTGGAGGCAGGGTCACTGAAGATGAGGGGGTCCTGTGGGGGCCCTGTGGGGGCAGTATCACTGAGTAAGAGGGGCCCTCTGGGGGACTTGTGTGGGCAGAGTCACTGAGTATGAGGGGGCACTGTGGGGGGCCATGTGGGGCAGGGTCACTGAGTATGAGGGCCCTGTGGGGGCAGGGTGACTGAGTATGAGGGTCATGTGGGGCAGTGTCACTGAGTATGTGGGGTCCTTTGGGGGTCCTGTGGGGGCCCTGTGGGGGCAGTATCACTGAGGATGTGGGGTCCTGTGGGGGCCCTGTGGGGGCAAGGTCACTAAGTATGAGGGGTTCCTGTGGGGGCCATGTGGGGCAGGGTCACTGAGTATGAGGGTCCTGTGGAGGCAGGGTCACTGAGTATGAGGGTGCCCTTTGGGAGCCCTGTGGGAGCCCTGTGGGGCAGGGTCACTGAGTATGAGGGGTCCTGTGGAGGCAGGGTCACTGAGTATGAGGGTGCCCTTTGGGAGCCCTGTGGGAGCCCTGTGGGGCAGGGTGACTGAGTATGAGAGGGTCCTGTGAGGGCACTGTGGGGGCAGTATCACTGAGGATGAGGGGGTCCTGTGGGGGCAGGGTCACTGAGTATGAGGGGGTGCTGTGGAGGCAGAGTCACTGAGTATGAGGGTGCTGTGGAGGCAGGGTCAATGAGAATGAGGGTCCTTTGGGGTGCTGCTGTGGGTACAAGGTCACTGAGTATGAGGGGGTCCTGTGGCGGCCCTGTGGGGGCAGTATCACTGTGTTAGAGAGGGGCCCTCTGGGGGCCTTGTGGGGGTAGGGTCAATGAGGATGAGGGGGTCCTGTGGGGGCCCTGTGGGGGCAGTATCACTGAGGATGAGGGGGTCCTGTGGGGATCCTGTGGGGCAGATTCACTGAGTAAGAGGGTCCTGTAGGGGCCTGTGGGTCCCCTGTGGGGGCAGTATCACTGAGGATGAGGGGTCCTGTGGGGGCCCTGTGGGGCAGGGTCACTGAGTATGAGGGGCCCTGTGGTGGCCATGTGGGGCAGGGTCACTGAGTATGAGGGGTCCTGTGGGGGCAGGGTCACTGAGTATGAGGGCCCATTGGGAGCCCTCTGGGGCAGGGGTGACTGAGTATGAGGGTCCTGTGGAAGCCCTGTGGGGGCAGGGTCACAGAGGATGAGGGGGTCCTGTGGGGGCCTGTGGGGGCAGGGTCACTCAATTTGAAGGGGTCCTGTTGGGGCCCTGTGGGGGCAGTATCACTGAATAAGAGGGCCCTCTGGGGGCCTGTGGGGGCAGGGTGACTGAAGATGAGGGGGTCCTGTGGGGGCCCTGTGGGGCAGTATCACTGAGGATGAGGGGGGTCCTGTGGGGGCCCTGTGGGGCAGGGTCACTGAGTATGAGGGGTCCTGTGGGGGCCCTGTGGGGGCAAGTATCACTGAGGATGAGGGGTCCTGTGAAGGGGCTCGTGGGGGCAGGGTCACTGAGTACGAGGGGGCCCTGTGGGGGCCATGTGGGGGCAGGGTCACTGAGCATGAGGGGGTCCTGTGGGGGCAGGGTCACTGAGTATGAGGGGCCCTGTGGGAGCCCTCTGGGGAAGGATGACTGAGTATGAGGGGATCTGTGGAGGCCCTGTGGGGCAGGGTCACGGAGGATGAGGGGGTCATGTGGGGATCCTGTAGGGGCAGGGTCACTGAGTGGGAGGGCCCTCTGGGGGCCTTGTGGGGCAGGGTCACTGAGTAGAGAGGGGCCCTCTGGGGGGCCTTGTGGGGTCAGGGTCACTGAGGATGAGGGGGTCCTTTGGGGGCCTGTAGGGGCAGTATAACTGAGGATGAGGGGGTCCTGTGGGGATCCTGTGGGGGCAGTATCACTGAGTAAGAGGGGGCCCTCTGGGGGCCCTGTGGGGGCAGGGTCTATGAGGATGAGGGGTTCCTGTGGGGCCCTGTGGGGCAGGGTCACTGAGGATGAGGGGGTCCTGTGGGGGGTCCTGTGAGGGCAGGGTCACTGACTATGAGGGGCCCTGTGGGGGCCATGTGGAGGCAGGGTCACTGAGTATGAGGGGTCCTGTGGGGGCAGGGTCACTGAGTATGAGGGCCCTGTGGGGGCCATGTGGGGGCAGGGTCACTGAGTATGAGGGGTCCTGTGGGGCAGGGTCACTGAGTATGAGGGATCCTGTGGGGGCAGGGTCACTGAGTATGAGGGGGCCCGGTGGGAGGCCTGTAGGGGCAGGGTGACTGAGTATGAGGGGGTCCTGTGAGGGCCCTCTGGGGGCAGTATCACTGAGGATGAGGGGTCCTGTGGGGCCCTGTGGGGTATCACTGAGGATGAGGGGTCCTGTGGGGGCCCTGTGGGGCAGGGTCACTGAGTATGAGGGGTCCTGTGGGGGCCCTGTGTGGGGCAGTATCACTGAGTAAGAGGGGGTCCCTCTGGGGGGCCATGTGGGGGCAGGGTCACTGAAGATGAGGGGGTCCTGTGGGGCCCTGTGGGGCAGGGTCACTGAGTATGAGAGGCCCTGTGGGGGCCATGTGTGGGGCAGGGTAACTGAGTATGTGGCGTTCCTGTGGGGGCATGGTCACTGAGTATGAGGGGGCCCGGTGGGAGCCCGTGACTGAGTGACTGAGGGGGTCCTGTGCGGGCCCTGTGGGGGCAATATCACTGAGTAAAATGGGGCCCTCTGGGGCCTTGTGGGGGCAGGGTCACTGAGGATGAGGGGGTCCTGTGGGGCCCTGTGGGGCAGGGTCACTGAAGATGAGGGGGTCCTTTGGGGGCCCTGTGGGGCAGTATCACTGAGGATGAGGGGGTCCTGTGGGGATCCTTTGGGGGCAGTATCACTGAGTAAGAGGGTCCCTCTGGGGGTCTTGTGGGGGCAGGGTCACTGAGTATGAGGGTGCTGTGGAGGCAGAGTCACTGAGTATGAGGGGCTGTACGCTGTGGAGGCAGGGTCACTGAGGATGAGGGGGTCTTTGGGGGTCCTGTGGGGGAGAGGTCACTGAGTATGAGGGGGTCCTGTGGGGGCCCTGTGGGGGCAGTATCACTGGGTTAGAGGGGGTCCTGTGGGGGCCCTGTGGGGCAGTATCACTGAGGATGAGGGGGTCCTGTGGGGGCCCAGTGGGGGCAATATCACTGAGTATGAGGGGGTCCTGTTGGGGTCCTGTGAAGGCAGGGTCACTGAGGATGAGGGGGTCCTGTGGGGGGTCAGTGGGGCAGGGTGACTGAGTATGAGGGGTCCTGTGGGGGCCCTCTAGGGGCAGTATCACTGAGTAAAGGGCCCTCTGGGGGCCTTGTGGGGCAGGGTCACTGAGGATGAGGGGGTCCTGGGGCGCTGTGGGGGCCCTGTGGGGCAGGGTCACTGAGTATGAGGGGGTCCAGTGGGGGCTGTGGGCAGGGTAACTGAGTATGAGGGGGCCCTGTGGGGCCATGTGGGGCAGGGTAACTGAGTATGTGGCGGTCCTGTGGGGGCAGGGTCACTGAGTATGAGGGCCCAGTGGGAGCCCGGGTGACTGAGTATGAGGGGGTCCTGTGCGGGCCCTGTGGGGCAATATCACTGAGTAAAGGGGGCCCTCTGGGGCCTTGTGGGGGCAGGGTCACTGAGGATGAGGGGTCCTGTGGGGGCCCTGTGGGGCAGGGTCACTGAGTATGAGGGGGCCTTGTGGGGGCCATGTGGGGCCATGTGGGGCAGGGTCACTGAGCATGAGGGGGTCCTGTGGGGCAGGGTCACTGAGTATGAGGGGCCCTGGGGGAACCCTCTGGGGGCAGGGTGACTGAGTATGAGGGGGTCCTGTGGGGGCCCTGTGGGGCTGGGTCACTGAGGATGAGGGGTCCATTGGGGGTCCTTTGGGGCAGGGTCACTGAGTATGAAGGGGCCCTGTGGAGGCAGGGTCACTGAGCATGAGGTCATGTGGGGCAGGGTCACTGAGTATGAGGGGGCACTGTGGGGCCATGTGGGGCAGGGTCACTGAGTATGGGGGTTCCTGTGGGGCAGGGTCACTGAGTATGAGGAGGCCCGGTGGGAGCCCTGTGGGGGCAGTATCACTGAGGATGAGGCGGTCAGTGGGGATGCTGTGGGGGCAGGGTGACTGAGTATGAGGGGTCCTGTGGGGGACCTGTGGGGGCAGTGTCACTGAGTAAGAGGGCCCTCTGGGGGCCTTGTGGGGCAGGGTCACTGAGGATGAAGGGGGTCCTGTGGGGGTCCTGTGGGGGCAGTATCACTGAGAATGAGGGGGTCCTGTGGGGATCCTGTGGGGGCAGTATCACTGAGTAAGGGGTCCTCTGGGGCCCTGTGGGCAGGGTCACTGAGGATGAGGGGTCCTGTGGGGCCCTGTGAGGGCAGTATCACTGAGGATGAGGCCCTGTGGGGATCCTGTGGGGGCAGGGTGACTGAGTATGAGGGGGCCCTGTGGGGACCTGTGGGGGCACTGTCACTGATTAAGAGTGGGCCCCTCTTGGGGCCTTGGGGGGCAGGGTCACTGAGGATGAAGGGGTCCTGTGGGGCAGGGTCACTGAGTATGAGGGGGTCCATTGGGGGGCCCTGTGGGGAAGGGTCACTGAGGATGAGGGGGCCCTGTGGGGGCCATGTGGGGCAGGGTCACTGAGTATGAGGGGCACCTGTGGGGGCAGGGTCACTGAGGATGAGGAGGCCCCTGTGGGGGACCCTGTGGGTCAGGGTGACTGAGGATGAGGGCGCCTGTGGGGCCCTGTGGGGCAGTATCACTGAGTAAGAGGGGGCCCTCTGGAGGCCTTGTGGGGCAGGGTCACTGAGGATGAGGGGGTCCTGTGGGGGCCTGTGGGGCAGGGTCACAGAGGATGAGGGGGTCCTGTGGGGGCAGTATCACTGAGTAGGAGGGGGTCCTGTGGGGGGTCCTGTGAAGGCAGGGTCACTGAGGATGAGGGGTCCTGTGGGGGTCCTGTGAGGGCAGGGTCACTGACTATGAGGGGGTCCTGTGGAGGCCCTGTGGGGGCAGTATCACTGAGGATGAGGGGGTCCTGTGGGGACCCAGTGGGGGCAATATCACTGAGTATGAGGGGGCCTGTTGGGGCCTTGTGAAGGCAGGGTCACTGAGGATGAGGGGGCCCTGTGGGGGCCAGTGGGGCAGGGTCACTGAGTATGAGGGGCCTGTGGGGCCATGTGAGGCAGGGTCACTGAGTATGAGGGTCATGTGGGGCAAGGTCACTGAGGATGATGGGGCCCTTGGGGCCATGTGGGGGCAGGGTCACTGAGTATGAGGGGTCCTGAGGGGGCAGGGTCACTGAGTATGAGGGGGCTGGTGGGAGCCCTGTGAGGGCAGGGTGACTGAGTATGAGGGGGTACTGGGGGCCCGGTGGGGCAGTGTCACTGAGTAAGAGGGGCCCTCTGGGGGCCTTGTGGGGCAGGGTCACTGAGGATGAGGGGGTCCTTTGGGGCCCTGTGGGGTCCTGTAGGCAGTATCACTGAGGATGAGGGGTCCTGTGGGGCCCTGTGGGGAGGGTCACTGAGTATGAGG
>CM040752.1:505731-575353 GCA_022829145.1 Albula goreensis
CTCATACTCAGTGACTCTGCTCCCACTGGCCCCCATACAGGACCCTCTCATCCTCAGTGACCCTGCTGCCCCACAGGACCCCAGAGGGCCCTCACTCAGTGATACTGCCCCACAGGGCCCCCACTGGACCCCCTCATACTCAGTGACTCCTGCCCCCACAGGGCCCCCAGGGGCCCTCTAACTCAGTGATACCCTACAGGGCCCCTACAGGACTCCCTCATACTCAGTCACCTTGCCCCACAGGGCTCCCAAGGGCCCCTCATCCTCAGTGACCCTGCCCCCACAGGGCCCCATCACACTTCAGTGACCCTGCCCCATCACAGGACCCCCTCATACTCAGTGACCCTGCCTCCACATGGCCCCACAGGGGCCCCCTCATCCTCAGTGACCCTGCCCCCACAGGACCCCAACAGGACCCCCTCATCCTCAGTGATACTGCCCCACAGGACCCCCAGGGACCCTCATACTCAGTGATACTGCCCCACTGGGGCCCCCACTGACCACTCATCTCTCAGTGATACCCCCACAGGGCCCCTACAGGACCCCTCTAACTCCAGTGATATTGATACCCCACAGGCCCCCACAGGACCCTCATACTCAGTTACCTTGCCCCCACAGGACCCCCAAAGGACCCTCATCCTCAGTGACTACCTGCCTCCACAGCGCCCTCATACTCAGTGACTCTGCCTCCACAGCACCCCTCATAATCAGTGACCCTGCCCCCACAGGACCCCTAATACAGTGACCCTGCCCCCACAGGACCATAGTCAGTGACCCTGCCTCACAGGACCCCTCATACTCAGTGATACTACCCCCACAGGTTCCCCACAGGACCCTCATCCTCAGTGATACTGCCCCCCACAGGGCCCCCACAGGACCCTCATCCTCAGTGACCCTGCCCCCACAAGGCCCCCAGAGGGCTCTTACTCAGTGATACTGCCCCCACAGGATCCCCACAGGACCCCCTCTACTCTGTGACACTGCTCCACAGGGCCCCCACAGGACCCCCATCACTCAATCACCCTGCCCCCACAGGTTTCCCACAGGGCCCCTCATACTCAGTGACCCTTCCCCCACAGGACCTCATACTAAGTGACCTGCTCACATGGCCCCACAGGTTCCTCATACTCAGTGACCCTGCCCCCACAGGACCCCCACAGGACCCTTCATCCTCAGTGACCCTGCCCCACAAGGCCCCCAGAGGGCCTCCTCTTACTCAGTGACACTGCCCCCACAGGTCCCCACAGGGCCCTCTCATACTCAGTGACCCTGCCTCCACAGGATCCCCACAGGACCTGCCATCTCACTGATACTTCCCACAGGGCCACAGTACCCCTCATCCTCAGTGACCCTGCCCCCACAAGGCTCCTCTAGGGCCCCTCTTCCTCAGTGATGCTGCCCCACAGGGCCCCCACAGGACCCTCATACTCAGTCACCCTGCCTCCAACGCACTCCTCATCCTCAGTGACCCTGCCCCTACAGGGCCTCAGAGGACCCCCACATCCTCAGTGACCCTGCCCCACAGGACCCCCTCATACTCAGTGACCCTGCCCCACATGGCCCCCAGAGGGCCCTCTTACTCAGTGATACTGCCCCCTACAGGATCCCCACAGGACCCTCATCCTCAGTGATACTGCCCCAACAGGGCCCCCCACTGGACCCTCATTCTCAGTGACCCTGCCCCTCACAAGGCCCCCAGAGGGCCCCTCTACTCAGTGACACTGTCCCCCACAGGGCCCCCACAGGACCCCCTCATCCTCAGTGACCCTGCCCCCACAGGACCCTCATACTCAGTGACCCTGCCTCACATGGCTCTCAGGGCCTCATACACAGTGATACTGCCCCCACAGGACCCTCATACTCAGTGACCTTGCTCCCACAAGGCCCCAGAGGGCCCACTCTTACTCAGTGATACTGCCCCCACAGGATCCCCACAGGACCCCTCATTCTCAGTGATACTTCCCCACAGGGCCTCCACAGGACCCTCATACTCAGTGACCCTGCCCCCCACAAGGCCCCCTGAGGTCCCCATCTTATCTCAGTGACACTGCCCCCACAGGCCCCCACAGGACCCCTCATCCTCAGTGACCCTGCCCCACAGGATCCCCCACAGGACCCCTCATCCTCAGTGATACTGATACTGCCCCCACATGGCCCCCACAGGGCCCTCATACTCAGTGACCTACTGCCCCCACAGGGCATCCCACAGGACCCCTCATCCTCAGTGACACTGCCCCCACAGGGCCCCCACAGGACCCTCTTACTCAGTGATACCACCCCACAGGATCCCCACAGGACCCTCATCCTCAGTGATACTGCCCCCACAGGCCCCCAGAGGGCCCCCTCTTCTCAGTGACCCTGCCCCCACAAGGCCCCCAGAGGGCCCTCCCACTCAGTGACCCTGCCCCCACAGGATCCCCACAGGACCCCCTCATCCTCAGACCCTGCCCCCACAGGGCCCCCACAGGACCCTCATACTCAGTCACCCTGCCCCCAGAGGGCTCCCACAGGGCCCCTCATACTACCTGCCCCCCACAGGACCCCCTTGCTCAGTGACCCTGCCCCCACATGGCCCCCACAGGGCCCCTCTTACTCAGTGACCCTGCCCCCACAGGTCCCCACAGGACCCTCATACTCAGTCACCCTGCCCCACAGGCATCCCCACTGGACCGGACTCCTCATCCTCAGTGTGATACTGCCCCCAGGGCCGCCACAGGGCCCCCTCATCCTCAGTGATGCTGCCCCCACAGCAGCCCAGGACCGCCCATACTCAGTGATCCTGCCCCCACATGGCCCCCACAGGGCCCTCATACTCAGTGACTGCTGCCCCCACAGGGCCCCCCACAGGACCCCTCATCCTCAGTGATACTGCCCCCACAGGGCCCCCACAGGACCCTCTAACCCAGTTATACTGCCCCCACAGGGCCCCCACAGGACCCCCATCCAGTGACCTTGCCCCCACAAGGCCCCCAGAAGGCCCCCTCTTACTCAGTGATACTGCCCCCACAGGATCCCACAGGACCCCTCATTCTCAGTGATACTGCCCCAGGGCCCCCACAGGACCCTCATGCTCAGTGACCCTGCCCCCACATGGCCCCCACAGGGCTCCTCATACTCAGTGACCCTGGCCCCACAGGGCCCCACAGGACCCTCATCCTCAGTGACCCTGCCCCACAGGGCCCCCAGAGGGCCCCCTTTACTCAGTGATATTGCCCCCACAGGGCCCCCACAGGACCCCATCCTCAGTGACTCAGTCACAGGGCCCCCAGAGGGCCCCCTCTACTCAGTGATACTGCCCCCACAGGATCCCCACATACCCTCAGTCTCAGTGATACTGCCCCCACATGGCCCCCACAGGGCCCCTCATCCTCAGTGACCCTTCCCCACAGGGCCCCCACAGGACCCTCCTCAGTGACCCTGCCCCCACAGTGACAGGGCCCCCCAGGACCCTCATCCTCAGTGACCCTGCCCCACAAGGCCCCCAGAGGGCCCCTTTTACTCAGTGATACTGCCCCTAGAGGGCCCCCACAGGACCCTCACTCAGTCACCCTGCCCCCACTGGACCCCCACAGGACCCCCTCATCCTCAGTGACCCTGCCTTCACAGGACCCCAACAGGACCCCCTCATACTCAGTGATATTGCCCCCACTGGGCCCCCACAGGACCCCCTCATCCTCAGTGATACTGCCCCACAGGGCCCCCCACAGGACCCTCTAACCCAGTGATACTGCCCCCACAGGGCCCCTACAGGACCCCTCATACTCAGTGACCTCTCCCCACAGGACCCCCAAAGGACCCTCATCCTCAGTGACCCTGCCTCCACAGCGCCCTCATACTCAGTGACTCTGCCTCCACAGCACCCTCATACTCAGTGACCCTGCCCCCACAAGGCCCCCAGAGGGACCCTCTTACTCAGTGATACTGCCCCCAAAGGATCCCCACAGGACCCCTCATCCTCAGTGATACTGCCCCACAGGGCCCCAAAGGACCCTCATCTTCAGTGACCCTGCCCCACAGGGCCCCACACTACCCTCATCCTCAGTGACCCTGCCCCACAGGGCCCCCACACTACCCTCATCCTCAGTGACCCTGCCCCCACAAGGCCCCCAGAGGGCCCCATTTTACTCAGTGATATTGCCCACAGGGCCCGCACAGGACCCTCATACTCAGTCACCGGGCTCCCACCGGGCCCCCTCATACTCAGTGACCATGCCCCCACAGGACCGCCACATACTCAGTTACCCTGCCCCCACATGGCCCCCCTCATACTCAGTGACCCTGCCCCCACAGGGCCCCCACAGGACCCCCTCATCTTCAGTGACCCTGCCCCCACATGGCCCCCAGAGGGCCCCCTCTTACTCAGTGATACTGCCCCCACAGGGCCCCCACAGGACCCCCTCATACTCAGTGACCTGCCCCACAGGGCCCCCACAGGACCCCCTCATCCTCAGTGATACTGCCCACAGGGCCCCCTACAGGACCCCCTCATCCTCAGTGATACTGGCCCCAGAGGGCCCTCACAGGACCCTCATACTCAGTCACCCTGCCCCTACAGGCCTCCCACACGGGCCCTCATACTCAGTGACCCTGCCCCCACAGGATCCCTCATACTCAGTGACCCTGCCCCCACAGGACCCCCTCATACTCAGTGACCCTGCCCCCACATGGCCCCCACAGGGCCCCCTCATACTCAGTGACCCTGCCCCACAGGACCCTCATACTCAGTGACCCTGCCTCCACATGGCCCCCACAGGGCCCCCTCATAGTCAGTGACCCTGCCCTCACAGGACCCCCACAGGACCCTCATCCTCAGTGACCCTGCCCCACAGGGCCCCCACAGGAACCCCTCATCCTCAGTGACCCTGCCCCCACAGGCCCCCAGAGGGCCCCTCTACTCAGTGATACTGCCCCCACAGGTTCCCCACAGGACCCTCATCCTCAGTTATACTGCCCCTACAGGGCCCCCAAAGGACCCCCTCATCCTCAGTGACCCTGACCCCACAAGGCCCCCAGAGGGCCCTCTACTCAGTGACCTGCTGCCCCACAAGGCCCCCAGAGGGCCCTCCCCACTCAGTGACCCTGCAACTACAGGATCCCCACATGACCCCCTCATCCTCCGTGACCCTGCCCCCACAGGGCCTCCACAGATCCCCCTCATACTCAGTCATCCTTCCCCCAGAGGGCTCCCCACAGGGCCCCCTCATACTCAGTGACCCTGCCCCCACAGGACCCCCTCATGCTCAGTGACCCTGCCCCCACATGGCCCCCACAGGGCCCCTCGTACTCAGTGACCCTGCCCCCACGAGCCCCCTTCACAGGACCCCCTCATCCTCAGTGATACTTCCCCCACAGGGCCCCCACAGGACCCCCTCATACTCAGCGACCCTGCCCCCACAGGGCCCCCACAGGACCCTCATCCTCAGTGATACTGCCCCCACAGGGCCCCCCACAGGACCCTCATCTTCAGTCACCCTGCTCCCCACAAGGCCCCCAGAGGGCCCCTTTATTCAGTGATACTGCCCCACAGGGCCCCAACAGGACCCTTCAAATTGAGTGACCCTGCCCCCACAGGCCCCCACAGGACCCTCATCCTCTGTGACCCTGCCCCCACAGGGCTTCCACAGGACCCCCTCATACTCAGTCACCCTGCCCCCAGAGGGCTCCCAATGGGCCCCCTCATACTCAGTGACCCTGCCCCCACAGGACCCCCTCATACTCAGTGACCCTGCCCCACATGGCCACCACAGGGCCCCCTCATACTCAGTGACCCTGCCCCCACAGGGCCCCACAGGACCCCCTCATCCTCAGTGATACTGCCCCCACAGGGGACCCACAGGGCCCCTACAGGACCCCCTCTTACTCAGTGAATCTGCCCCACAGGATCCCCACAGGACCCTCATCCTCAGTGATACTGCCCCACATTGCCCCCACAGGACCCCCTCATCCTCATTGACCCTACCCCCACAAGGCCCCCAGAGGGCCCCCTAACACACACACAGTGTGATACTGCCCCCACAGGGCCCCCACAGGACCCCTCATACTCAGTGACCTTGTACCCACAGCACCCCCAAAGGACCCCCTCATTCTCATTGACCCTGCCTCCACAGCACCCCTCATACTCAGTGACTCTGCCTCCACAGCACCCCCTCATACTCAGTGACCCTGCCCCCACAGGACCCTCATCCTCAGTGATACTGCCCCCACAGTGCCCTCACAGGACCCTCTCATACTTAGTCACCCTGCCCCACAGGGCTCCCACAGGGCTCCCAAAGGGCACCTCACAGTGACCCTGCCTCCACAGGACCCTCATACTCAGTGACCCTGCCCCACAGGGCTCCCACAGGCTCCCAAAGGGCACCCTCATACTCAGTGACCCTGCCTCCACAGGACCCCCTCATACTCAGTGACCCTGCCCCCACATGGCCCCCACAGGAACCCCTCATACTTAGTGACCTTGCCCCCACAGGGCCCCCACAGGACCCCACATCCTCAGTGATACTGCCCCCACAGGGCCCCCACAGGACCCCCAAAGGACCCCCTACATACTCAGTGACACTGCCCCCACATGACCCTCATACTCAGTCACCCTGCCCCACAGGGCCCCCTCATACTCAGTGACCCTGCCCCCACATGGCCCCCACAGTGCCCCCTCATACTCAGTGACTCTGCCCACACAAGTCCCCCAGAGGGCCCCCTCTTACTCAGTGATACTGCCCCCACAGGGCCCCCACAGGACCCTCATCTTCAGTGACCCTGCCTCCACAAGGCCCCCAGAGGCCCGCCTCCCACTCAGTGACCCTGCCCCCACAGGATCCCCACATGACCCTCATCCTCAGTGACCCTGCCCCCACAAGGCCCTGGAGGGCCCTCTACTCAGTGATACTGCCCCCACAGGGCCCCCACAAGACCCTCATACTACAGTCACCCTTCCCCTCAGGGCTCCCACCGGCCTCCTCATACTCAGTGACCCTCCCCACAGGACCCTCATACTCAGTGACCCTGCGCCACATAGCCCCCAAAGGGCCCCTCATACTCAGTGACCCTGCCCCCACAGGACCCACAGGACCCCCTCATCCTCAGTGACCCTGCCCCCACAAGGCCCCCAGAGGGCCCTCTTACTCAGTGATGCTGCCCCCACAGGCCCCCCACAGGACCCCTCATACTCAGTCACCCTGCCTCCACAGCAGCCCTCATACTCAGTGACCCTGCCCCCACAGGGCCCCCACAGGACCCCCTCATCCTCAGTGACCCTGCCCCCACAAGGCCCCCAGAGGGCCCCCTCTTACTCAGTGATGCTGCCCCCACAGGACCCCCACAGGACCCCCTCATACTCAGTCACCCTGCCTCCAAAGCACCCCCTCATACTCAGTCACCCTGCCCCCACAGGGCTCCCACCGGGCCCCCTCATACTCAGTGACCCTGCCCCCACTGGACCCCCTCATACTCAGTGACCCTGCCCCCAAAGGGCCCCCACAGGACCCCCACAGGACACCAACAGGACCCCCTCATCCTCAGTGATACTGCCCCCACAGGGCCCCCACAGGACCCCCTCATACTCAGGGACCCAGCCCCCACAAGGCCCCCAGAGGGCCCCCTCTTACTCAGTGATACTGCCCCCACAGGATCCCCACAGGACCCCCTCATGCTCAGTGATACTGCCCCCACAAGGCCCCCACAGGACCCCCTCATACTCAATCACCCTGCCCCCACAGGGCTCCCACAGGGCCCCCTCATACTCAGTGACCCTGCCCCCACAGGACCCTCATACTCAGTGACCCTGCTGCCCACATGGCCCCCACAGGGCCCCATCATCCTCAGTGACCCTGCCCCCACAGGACCCTCATACTCAGTGACCCTGCCTCCACATGGCCCCACAGGCCCTCATACTCAGTGACCCTGCCCCCATGGCCCCCCACAGGACCCCCAAATACTCAGTGACCCTGCCTCCACATGGCCCCCACAGGGCCCCCTCATACCAGTGACCCTGCATGGCCCCCACAGTGACCCAATGCCCCCCCACAGGGCCCCCACAGGGCCCCTCATACTCAGTGACCCTGCCCCACAGGACCCCCACAGGACCCTCATCTTCAGTGACCCTGCCCCCACAGGGCCCCAGAGGGCCCTCTTACTCAGTGATACTGCCCCCACAGCGCCTCAGTCACCCTGCCCCTACAGGGCCCTCACAGGACCCTCATCCTCAGTGACCCTGCCCCCACAGGACTCCTCATACTCAGTGACCCTTCCCCACATGGCCCCCACAGGGCCCCCTCTTACTCAGTGTTACTGCCCCCACAGGGCCCCCACAGGACCCCCTCATCCTCAGTGATACTGCCCCCACAGGGCCCCCACAGGACCCCCTCATATTCAGTGACCCTGCCCCCCCATGGCCCCCACAGGACCCCCTCATACTCAATCACCATGCCCCCACAGGGCTCCCACAGGGCCCCCTCATACTCAGTGACCCTGCCCCCACAGGACCCCCACAGGGGCCCCTCATACTCAGTGACCCTGCCCTCACAGGACCCCCACAGGACACCCTCATCCTCAGTGACCCTGCCTTCACAGGACCCCCACAGGACCCCCTCCTACTCAGTGATACTGCCCCCACATGACCCCCTCATCCTCAGTGATACTGCCCCCACAGGGCCCCCACAGGACCCCTCATCCTCAGTGACTGCCCCCACAAGGCCCCCAGAGGGCCCCTCTTACTCAGTGACCTGCCCCCACAGGACCCCCACAGGACCCTCATACTCAGTGACCCTGCCCCCACAGGACCCTCATACTCAGTGACTCTGCCCCACAGCACTCCCTCATACTCAGTGACCCTGCCCCCAGGGCCCCCACAGGACCCCCCATACTCAGTGACCCTGCCCAGGGCCCCCAGGACCCCCTCATCCTCAGTGACCTGCTGCCACAGGGCCCCCAGAGGACCCCCATACTCAGTGATACTGCCCCCACAGGACCCCCACAGGACCCTCATCCTCAGTGACCCTGCCCCAACAAGGCCCCCACAGGACCCTCATACTCAGTGACCCTGCCCCCACAGGCCCCCAGAGGGCCCCCTCTACTCAGTGATACTGCCCCCACAGGCCCCCACAGGACCCTCATACTCAGTCACCCTGCCCCCACAGGGCTCCCACAGGGCCCTCATACTCAGTGACCCTGCCCCCACAGGACCCTCATCACTCAGTGACCCTGCCCCCACATGGCCCCCACAGGGCCCCTCTCTACTCAGTGACCCTGCCCCCACAGGATCCCCACAGGACCCCCTCATACCTCAGTGACCCTGCCCCCACAGGGCCCCACAGGACCCTCATCCTCAGTGACCCTGCCCCCACAGGACTCCCAGGGACCCTCAGTGACCCTGCCCCACAGGGCCCCGCACAGGACCCCTATCCTCAGTGACCCTGCCCCCACAGGGCCCTCCCCAGGGCCCTCATCACTCAGTGACCCTGCCCCCACAGGACCCTCATACTCAGTGACCCTGCCCCCACATGGCCCCCACAGGGCCCTCATACTCAGTGACCCTGCCCCCACAGGGCCCCCACAGGACCCCTCATACTCAGTGACCCTGCCCCCACAGGGCCCCCACAGGCCCCATCATCCTCAGTGACAGTGACAGGACCCCCCAGTGACCCTGCATACAGTGGCCCCCCCCACAGGGCCCCTCATACTCAGTGACCCTGCCCCCACAGGACCCCCACAGGGCCCTCATACTCAGTGACCCTGCCCCCACAGGACCCCCACAGGACCCTCATCCTCAGTGACCCTATTGCCTTCACAGGACCCCCACAGGACCCTCCTACTCAGTGATACTGCCCACAGGGCCTCCCACAGGACCCTCTCATCCTCAGTGATACTGCTGCCCACAGGGCCCCCACAGGACCCTCCTCAACCCAGTGATACTGCCCCCACAGGGCCCCCACAGGACCCCCACTCATACTCAGTGACCTTGCCACCACAGGGCCCCCGACCCCCCTCATACTCAGTGAAGGACCTCCTCATCCTCAGTGACCCTGCCTCCACAGCGCCTCATACTCAGTGACTCAGTGACTCTGCCTCCACAGCACCCTCATACTCAGTGACCCTGCCCCCACAGGGCCCCACAGGACCCTCATCCTCAGTGATGATACTGCCCCACAGGGCCCTCATACAGGACCCTCATCCTCAGTGACCTTCTCATACAGGGACCCCCCAGAGGGCCCTCTTACTCAGTGATACTGCCCCACAGGATCCCCACAGGACCCTCATCCTCAGTGACCTGCCCCAACAAGGCCCCCACAGGACCCTCATTCTCAGTGACCCTGCCCCCACAAGGCCTCCAGAGGGCCCCCTTACTCAGTGACACTGCCCCCACAGGTCCCCACAGGACCCTCATACTCAGTCACCATGCCCCCACAGGGCTCCCACTGGGCCCTCATAGTCAGTGACCCTGCCCCCACAGGACCCTCATACTCAGTGACCTTGCCCACAAGGCCCCCAGAAGGCCCCTCTACTCAGTGATACTGCCCCCACAGGATCCTCACAGGACCCTCATTCTCAGTGATACTGCCCCCACAGGGCCCCCACAGGACCCTCATACTCAGTGACCCTGCCCCCACATGACCCCCACAGGACCTCTTCATCCTCAGTGACCCTGCCCCACAGGGCCCCCACAGGACTCCCTCATTCTCAGTGATACTGCCCAGGGCCCCACAGGACCCTCATCTCAGTGATACTGCCCCACAGGGCCCCCACAGGACCCCCTCATCCTCAGTGACCCTGCCCCCACAGGGCCCCCAGAGGGCCCCCTCTTACTCAGTGATACTGCCCCCACAGGATCCCCACAGGACCCTCATTCTCAGTGATACTGCCCCCACAGGGCCCCCACAGGACTCCCTCATCCTCAGTGACCCTTCCCCACAAGGCCCCCACAGGACCCTCATACTCAGTGACCCTGCCCCCACAGGACCCCCACAGGACCCTTCATCCTCAGTGACCCTGCCCCACAAGGCCCCCAGAGGGCCCACTCTACTCAGTGACAGTGCCCCACAGGTCCCCACAGGACCCCCTCATACTCAGTCACCCTGCCCCCACAGGACCCCACAGGACCCCCTCATCTCAGTGATACTGCCCCCACAGGGCAGCCACAGGACCCCTCATCCTCAGTGACCCTGCCTCCACAGCGCCCCTCATACTCAGTGACTGCTGCCTCCACAGCACCCTTCATACTCAGTGACCCTGCCTCCACATGGCCCCAACAGGGCCCCTCATAGTCAGTGACCCTGCCTCACAGGACCCCCACTGACCCTCATCCTCAGTGACCCTGCCTTCACAGGACCCCCACAGGACCCTCATACACAGTGATACAGCCCCACAGGACCCCCTCATCCTCAGTGATACTGCCCCCACAGGGCCCCCCACAGGACCCTCATCCTCAGTGACCCTGCCCCCACAAGGCCTCCAGAGGGCCCCTCTTACTCAGTGATACTGCCCCCACAGGGCCCCAAGGACCCTCAATACTCAGTCACCCTGCCCCCACAGGGCTCCCACCGGCCCCCTCATACTCAGTGACCCTGCCTCCCCACAGGTGCCCTCATACTCAGTGACCCTGCCCCCACATGGCCCCCACAGGGCCCCCTCATACTCAGTGACCCTGACCCACATGGCCCCCACAGGGCCCCCTCATACTCAGTGACCCTGCCCCCACAGGGCCCCCACAGGACCCTCATCCTCAGTGATACTGCCCCCACAGGGGCCACAGGCCCCCAGGACCCTCATAGTCAGTGACCCTGCATCCTCAGGACCCTGCTGAGGACCCCCTCTCCTCAGTGACCCCCCCACAGGGCTGGACACTCCTGCCAGTGATGGCCCCCCACAGGCCCTCATACTCAGTGACCTACTGGGCCCACAGGGCCCCCACAGGACCCCCTCATACTCAGTGACCCTGCCCCACATGGCCCCCAGAGGGCCCCCTCCTCAGTGACCTCAGTGACCCACAGGGCCCCACAGGACCCCCTCATACTCAGTGACCCTGCCCCACAGGCCCCCACAGGCCCTCATCCTCAGTGACTGCCCCACAGGGCCCCATCAGTGACCCTGCCCCCACAGGACCCCCTCAGGACCCTCCTCAGTGACCCTGCCCCCATGGCCCCCAGGGGCCCTCATACTCAGTGACCCTGCCCCACAGGGCCCCCCCCTCATACTCAGTGACCCTCCCATGGCCCACAGGACCCCCTCATACTCAGTGACCTGCCCCCACAGGCCCCCCACAGGCCCCCTCATCCTCAGTGACCCTGCCTCCACAGGACCCTCATACTCAGTGACCCTGCCTCCACATGGCCCCCACAGGGCCCCCTCATACTCAGTGACCCTGCCCCCACTGGACCCCAACAGGACCCCCTCATCCTCGGTGACCCTGCCTTCACAGGACCCCAACAGGACCCCTCATACTCAGTGATATTGCCCCCACTGGGACCCCACAGGACCCTCATCCTCAGTGATACTGCCCCCACAGGGCCCCCACAGGACCCCTCTAACCAGTGATACTGCCCCCACAGGGCCCCCACAGGACCCTCATACAGTGACCTTGCTCCCCACAAGGCCCCCAGAAGGCCCCTCTTACTCAGTGATACTGCCCCCACAGGATCCTCACAGGACCCCCTCATTCTCACTACTGCCCCACAGGGCCCCACAGGACCCCCTCATACTCAGTGACCCTGCCCCACAGGACCCCAAAGGACCCCCTCATCCTCAGTGACCTGCCCCCACAGGGCCCCCACAGGACCCCCTCATCCTCAGTGATACTGCCCCCACAGGGCCCCACAGGACCCCCTCATCCTCAGTGACCCTGCCCCCACAGGCCCCCAGAGGGCCCCCTCTTTACTCAGTGATACTGCCCCCACAGGATCCCCACAGGACCCCCTCATTCTCAGTGATACTGCCCCCACAGGGCCCCCACAGGACCCCCTCATCCTCAGTGACCCTTCCCCACAAGGCCCCCACAGGACCCCCTCATACTCAGTGACCCTGCCCCCACAGGACCCCAACAGGACCCCTTCATCCTCAGTGACCCTGCCCCCACAGGGCCCCCAGAGGGCCCCTCTACTCAGTGACTCTGCCCCCACAGGTCCCCCACAGGACCCTCATACTCAGTCACCCTGCCCCCACAGCATCCCCACTGGGCCGCCTCATCCTCAGTGATACTGCCCCACAGGGCCGCCACAGGACCCCGTCATCCTCAGTGACCCTGCCTCCACAGCAGCCCTCATACTCAGTGATCCTGCCCCCCACATGGACCCCCACAGGGCCCCCTCATACTCAGTGATACTGCCCCCACAGGACCCCCTCATACTCAGTGACCCTGCCCCCACAAGGCCCCCAGAGGGCCCCTCTTACTCAGTGATACTGCCCCCACAGGATCCCCACAGGACCCTCATTCTCAGTGATACTGCCCCCACAGGGCCTCCACAGGACCCCCTCATACTCAGTGACCCTGCCCCCACAAGGCCCCCAGAGGGCCCCTCTTACTCAGTGACCTGCCCCCACAGGGCCCCCACAGGACCCCCTCATACTCAGTCACCCTGCCCCCACAGGATCCACACAGGACCGCCTCATCCTCAGTGATACTGCCCCCACATGGCCCCCACAGGGCCCCCTCATACTCAGTGACCCTTCCCCCACAGGGCCCCCACAGGACCCCCTCATCCTCAGTGACCCTGCCCCCACAAGGCCCCCAGAGGGCCCCACAGGACCCCGTCATCCTCAGTTATACTGCCCCCACAGGGCCCCCAAAGGACCCCCTCATCCTCAATGACCCTGCCACGACAAGGCCCGCAGAGGGCCCCCTCTTACTCAGTGACCCTGCCCCCACAAGGCCCCCAGAGGGCCCTCCCACTCAGTGACCCTGCCCCCACAAGGCCCCCAGAGGGCCCTCTACTCAGTGACCCTGCCCCCAGGGCCCCCAGGACCCTCTCATACTAAGTGACCCTGCCCCCACACGGCCCCCACAGGCCCCTCATACTCAGTGACCCTGCCCCCACAGGACCCCCTCATCCTCAGTGACACTGCCCCCACAGGACCCCCTCATACTAAGTGACCCTGCCCCACATGGCCCCCACAGGGCCCCTCATACTCAGTGACCCTGCCCCACAGGGCCCCCACAGGACCCCCTCATCCTCAGTGATACTGCCCCACAGGGCCCCCACAGGACCCCCTCCTCTTCAGTCACCCTGCCCCCACAAGGCCCCCCAGAGGGCCCTCTTACTCAGTGATACTGCCCCCACAGGCCCCAACAGGACCCTCAAATTCAGTGACCCTGCCCCCACAGGCCCCCCACATGACCCCTCATCCTCAGTGATACTGCCACCACATGGCCCCCACAGGGCCCCCTCATACTCAGTGACCCTTCCCCACAGGGCCCCTCATGACCCCCTCATCCTCAGTCACCCTGCCCCCACAAGGCCCCCAGAGGGCCCCTCTTACTCAGTGATAGTGCCCCCACAGGATCCCCACAGGACCCCTCATACTCAGTCACCCTGCCCCCACTGGGCTCCCACAGGGCCCCCATACTCAGTGACCCTGCCCCCACAGGGCCCCCAGGACCCCTCATCCTCAGTGACCCTGCCCCCACAGGACCCCTCATACTCAGTGACCCTGCCCCCACATGGCCCCACAGGGCCCCCATACACAGTGGTACTACCCCACAGGACCCTCATACTCAGTGACCCTGCCCCACAAGCCCCCCAGAGGGCCCCTCTTACCCAGTGATACTGCCCCCACATGGCCCACAGGGCCCCCTCATACTCAGTGACCTTCCCCACAGGGCCCCACAGGACCCCCTTTATCCTCAGTGATACTGCCCCCACAGGCCCCTACAGGAACCCCTCATCCTCAGTGACCCTGCCCCCACAGGCCCCCCAGAGGGCCCTCTACTCAATGATACTGCCCCACAGGATCCCCCACAGGACCCCTCATCCTCAGTGATACTGCCCCCACAGGGCCCCCAAAGGACTCTCATCCTCAGTGACCCTGACCCCCACAGGCCCCCAGAGGGCCCCCTACTTACAGTGACCCTGCCCCCACAAGGCCCCCAGAGGGCCCTCCCACTCAGTGACCCTGCCCCTACAGGATCCCCACATGACCCCTCATCCTCCGTGACCCTGCCCCCACAGGGCCTCCACAGATCCCCTCATACTCAGTCACCCCCTCCTGCCCCCACAGGGCCCCTCATACTCAGTGACCCTGCCCCCACAGGACCCCTCATACTCAGTGACCCTGCCCCCACATGGCCCCCACAGGGCCCCCCTCATACTCAGTGACCCCCCCCACAGGACCCCCATACTCAGTGACCCTGCCCTCACAGGACCCCACAGGACCCCCTCATCCTCAGTGACCCTTGCCCCACAGGGCCCCCACAGGAACCCCTCATCCTCAGTGACCCTGCCCCCACAGGGCCCCAGAGGGCCCTCTACTCAGTGATACTGCCCCCACAGGATCCCCACAGGACCCCCTCATCCTCAGTGATACTGCCACAGGGCCCCCAAAGGACCCCCTCATCCTCAGTGACCCTAACCCCCACAGGGCCCCAGAGGGCCCCTACTCAGTGACCCTGCCCCCACAGGCCCCCAGAGGGCCCTCCCACTCAGTGACCCTGCCCCACAGGATCCCCACATGACCCCCTCATCCTCAGTGATACTGCCCCACAGGGCCTCCACAGGATCCCCTCATACTCAGTCACCCTGCCCCCAGAGGGCCCCACAGGGCCCTCATACTCAGTGACCCTGCCCCACAGGACCCCTCATGCTCAGTGACCCTGCCCCCACATGGCCCCCACAGGGCCCCCACTCAGTGACCCTGCCCCCACAGGGCCCCCACAGGACTCCCTCATCCTCAGTGATACTTCCCACAGGGCCCCACAGGACCCCCTCATACTAAGTGACCCATGCCCCACATGGCTCCAACAGGATCCTCATACTCAGTGACCCTGCCCCCACAGGGCCCCCACAGGACCCCCTCATCCTCAGTGACCCTGCCCCCACAGGGCCCCAGGGCCCCCTCTTACTCAGTGATACTGCCCCCACAGGGCCCCACAAGACCCCCTCATACTCAGTGACCCTTCCCCCACGGGCTCCCACAGGCCTCCCTCATACTCAGTGACCCTGCCCCCACAGGACCCCTCTCATACTCAGTGACCCTGCCCCCACATGGCCCTACAGGGCCCCTCATTACTCAGTGACCTGCCCCCACAGGACCCCACAGGACCCCCTCATACTCAGTGACCCTGCCCCCACAGGGCTCCCCACAGGGCCCCTCATAGTCAGTGACCCTGCCCCCACAGGACCCCCTCATACTCAGTGACCTTGCCCCCACAGGCCCCCAGAAGGCCCCCTCTTACTCAGTGATACTGCCCCACAGGATCCTCACAGGACCCCCATTCTCAGTGATACTGCCCACAGGGCCCCACAGGGCCCCCTCATACTCAGTGACCCTGCCCCCACAGACCCCCACAGGACCCCCTTCATCCTCAGTGACCCTGCCCCCACAGGGCCCCCACAGGACCCCCTCATCCTCAGTGATACTGCCCCCACAGGGCCCCCACAGGACCCTCATCCTCAGTGACCCTGCCCCCCACAGGGCCCCAGAGGGCCCTCTTACTCAGTGATACTGCCCCCACAGGATCCCCACAGGACTCCTCATTCTCAGTGATACTGCCCCCACAGGGCCTCCACAGGACCCCTCATCCTCAGTGACCCTGCCCCCACAAGGCTCCCACAGGACCCCTCATACTCAGTGACCCTGCCCCCACAGGACCCCCACAGGACCCCCTTCATCCTCAGTGACCCTGCCCCCACAAGGCCCCCAGAGGGCCCTCTCTACTCAGTGACAGTGCCCCCACAGGGTCCCCACAGGACCCCTCATACTCAGTCACCCTGCCCCACAGGACCCCTCATCTCAGTGATACTGCCCCACAGGGCAGCCAGGACCCGTCATCCTCAGTGACCCTGCCTCAGGCCCCCACAGGCCCCCTCATACTCAGTGACTCTGCCTCCACAGCACCCCCCTTCATACTCAGTGACCCTGCCCCCACATGGCCCCAACAGGGCCTCCTCATAGTCAGTGACCCTGCCCCACAGGACCCCCACAGGACCCCCTCATCCTCAGTGACCCTGACTTCACAGGACCCCCACAGGACCCCCTCATACACAGTGATACAGCCCCCACAGGACCCCACAGGACCTCTCATCCTCAGTGATACTGCCCCCACAGGGCCCCCACAGGACCCCTCATCCTCAGTGACCCTGCCCCCACAAGGCCTCCAGAGGGCCCCTCTTACTCAGTGATACTGCTACCACAGGGCCCCCAAGGACCCCTCATACTCAGTCACCCTGCCCCCACAGGTCTCCCCAGGACCTCATACTCAGTGACCCTGCCCCACAGGTGCCCCTCATACTCAGTGACCCTGCCCCCACATGGCCCCCACAGGGCCCCTCATACTCAGTGACCTGCCCCACAGGCCCCCACAGGGCCCTCATACTCAGTGACCCTGCCCCACAGGGCCCCCACAGGACCCCCTCATCCTCAGTGATACTGCCCCCACAGGGCCCCACAGGGCCCCACAGGACCCTCATCCTCAGTGACCCTGCCCCCACAAGGCCCCCAGAGGGCCCCCTCATACTCAGTGACCCTGCCTGTACAGGGCCCCCACAGGGCCCCCTCAGTACTCACTGCCCTTCCCACAGGCCCCTCAGGACCCCCTCATACTCAGTGACCCTGCCCCCACAGGGCCCCACAGGGCCCCATCATCCTCAGTGAACCTGCCCCACAGGACCCCCTCATACTCAGTGACCCTGCCTCCACAGGGCCCCCAGGACAGGTGACCCTGCCCCCACAGGCCCCCATACTCAGTGACCCTGCCCCCACAGGACCCCAACAGGACCCTCATCTCAGTGACCCTGCCTTCACAGGGCCCCCAACAGGACCCCTCATACTCAGTGATATTGCCCCCACAGGGACCCCACAGGACCCCCTCATCCTCAGTGATACTGCCCCACAGGGCCCCCACAGGACCCCCTCTAACCCAGTGATACTGCCCCCACAGGGCCCCCACAGGACCCCTCATCTCAGTGACCTTGCCCCCACAAGGCCCCCAGAGGGCCCCCTCTTACTCAGTGATACTGCCCCCACAGGGCCCCCACAGGACCCCCTCATTCTCAGTGATACTGCCCCCACAGGGCCCCACAGGACCCCCTCATACTCAGTGACCCTGCCCCCACAGGGCCCCAAAGGACCCCCTCATCCTCAGTGACCCTGCCCCCACAAGGGCCCCACAGGACCCCCTCATCCTCAGTGATACTGCCCCACAGGGCCCCCACAGGGCCCCATCATCTCAGTGACCCTGCCCCCACAGGGCCCCCAGAGGGCCCCTTTACTCAGTGATACTGCCCCCACAGGATCCCCCCCAGGACCCCCTCATTCTCAGTGATACTGCCCCCACAGGGCCCCCACAGGACCCCCTCATCCTCAGTGACCCTGCCCCCACAAGGCCCCCAACAGGACCCCCTCATACTCAGTGACCCTGCCCCCACAGGACCCCCACAGGACCCCCTTCATCCTTAGTGACCCTGCCCCCACAAGGCCCCCAGAGGGCCCCCTCTACTCAGTGACTCTGCCCCCACAGGTCCCCACAGGACCCCTCATACTCAGTGACCCTGCCCCCACAGGATCCCCACAGGACCCCTCATCCTCAGTGATACTGCCCCCACAGGGCCGCCACAGGACCCCGTCATCCTCAGTGACCCTGCCTCCACAGCAGCCCCTCATACTCAGTGATCCTGCCCCCACATGGCCCCCACAGGGCCCCCTCATACTCAGTGATACTGCCCCACAGGACCCCACAGGACCATATCTCAGTGACCCTGCCCCCACAGGGCCCCCAGAGGGCCCCTCTCTACTCAGTGATACTGCCCACAGGGCCCCCACAGGACCCCCTCATCCTCAGTGACCCTGCCCCCACAGGCCCCACAGGGCCCCATACAGTGACCCTGCCCCACAGGGCCCCCACAGGACCCTCATCCTCAGTGACCCTGCCCCCACAAGGCCCCCAGAGGGCCCTTTACTCAGTGATATTGCCCCCACAGGGCCCCCACAGGACCCCCTCATACTCAGTCACCCTTCCTCAGGGCTCCCACCGGGCCCTCATACTCAGTGACCCTGCCCCCACAGGACCCCCCCATACTCAGTGACCCTGCCCCCACATGGCCCCCACAGGGCCCCTCATACTCAGTGACCCTGCCCCACAGGGCCCCCACAGGACCCCCTCATCTTCAGTGACCCTGCCCCCACATGGCCCCCAGAGGGCCCCTCTTACTCAGTGATACTGCCCCACAGGGCCCCCACAGGACCCCATACTCAGTGACACCCTGCCCCCACAGGGCCATACTCAGGACCCTGCCCCCACAGGGCCCCCCAGGACCCCCTCATCCTCAGTGATACTGCCCCCACAGGGCCCCCAGAGGGCCCCTCATCCTCAGTGATACTGGGCCCCCACAGGCCCCCAGAGGACCCCCTCATACAGGACCCCTGCCTCCAAGGACCCACTCATACTTAGTCACCCTGCCCCCACAGGCTCCCACAGGGCCCCTCATACTCAGTGACCCTGCCCCCACAGGATCCCCTCATCCTCAGTGACCCTGCCCCCACAGGACCCCCCTCATACTCAGTGACCCTGCCCCCACATGTGGCCCCCACAGGGCCCCCTCATACTCAGTGACCCTGCCCCACAGGACCCCATACTCAGTGACCCTGCCCCACGGCCCCCAGAGGGCCCCCTCTACCAGTGATACTGCCCCCACAGGCCCCACAGGGCCCCCTCATACTCAGTGACCTTGCCCCACAGGACCCCCACAGGACCCCCTATCCTCAGTGACCTGCCCCCACAGGGCCCCACAGGAACCCCCTCATCCTCAGTGACCCTGCCCCCACAGGGCCCCCAGAGGGCCCCCTCTTACTCAGTGATACTGCCCCCACAGGATCCCCACAGGACCCCCTCATCCTCAGTTATACTGCCCCCACAGGGCCCCCAAAGGACCCTCATCCTCAGTGACCCTGACCCCAAAAGGCCCCAGAGGGCCCCTCTACTCAGTGACCCTGCCCCCACAAGGCCCCCAGAGGGCCCCCTCCCACTCAGTGACCCTGCCCCTACAGGATCCCCACATGACCCCTCATCCTCCGTGACCCTGCCCACAGGGCCTCCACAGATCCCTCATACTCAGTGACCTTGCCCCCCACAGGATCCCCTCATACTCAGTGACCCTGCCCCCACAGGACCCCTCATACTCAGTGACCCTGCCCCCACATGGCCCCACAGGGCCCCCTCATACTCAGTGACCCTGCCCCCACAGGACCCCCATGTCAGTGACCCTGCCCCACAGGCCCCCACAGGACCCCTCATCCTCAGTGACCCTGCCCCCACAGGGCCCCCACAGGACCCCTCATCCTCAGTGACCCTGCCCCACAGGGCCCCAGAGGGCCCCCTCATACTCAGTGATACTGCCCCCCCACAGGGCCCCCACAGGACCCCCTCATCCTCAGTGATACTGCCCCCACAGGGCCCCCAAGGAGGACCCCATCTTCAGTGACCCTGCCCCCACAAGGCCCCCAGAGGGCCCCCTCTTATTCAGTGATACTGCCCCCACAGGGCCCCCAACAGGACCCCTCCAACTCAGTGACCCTGCCCCCACAGGACCCCCTCATCCTCTGTGACCCTGCCCCCACAGGGCTTCCACAGGACCCTCATACTAGTCACCCTGCCCCCCAGAGGGCTCCCAATGGGCCCCCATACTCAGTGACCCTGCCCCCACAGGACCCCTCATACTCAGTGACCCTGCCCCACATGGCCCCAGGGCCCCATATACTCAGTGACCCTGCCCCCACAGGGCCCCACAGGACCCCCTCATCCTCAGTGATACTGCCCCACAGGGGACCCACAGGGCCCCTACAGGACCCCCTCTTACTCAGTGAATCTGCCCCCACAGGATCCCCACAGGACCCTCATCCTCAGTGATACTGCCCCCAGGGCCCCCCCACAGGACCCTCATCCTCATTGACCCTACCCCCACAAGGCCCCCAGAGGGCCCCCTCTAACACAGTGATACTGCCCCCACAGGGCCCCCACAGGACCCTCATACTCAGTGACCTTGTACCCACAGCACCCCCAAAGGACCCCCTCATTCTCATTGACCCTGCCTCCACAGCACCCTCATACTCAGTGACTCTGCCTCCACAGCACCCCCTCATACTCAGAGTGACCCTGCCCCCCCCACAGGACCCCCTCATCCTCAGTGATACTGCCCCCACAGTGCCCTCACAGGACCCTCTCATACTTAGTCACCCTGCCCCACAGGGCTCCCACAGGGCTCCCAAAGGGCACCCTCATACTCAGTGACCCTGCCTCCACAGGACCCCCTCATACTCAGTGACCCTGCCCCACAGGGCTCCCACAGGGCTCCCAAAGGGCACCCTCATACTCAGTGACCCTGCCTCCACAGGACCCCCTCATACTCAGTGACCCTGCCCCCACATGGCCCCCCACAGGAACCCTCATACTTAGTGACCTTGCCCCCACAGGGCCCCCACAGGACCCCCACATCCTCAGTGATACTGCCCCCACAGGGCCCCCACAGGACCCCCAAAGGACCCCCACATACTCAGTGACACTGCCCCCACATGACCCCCTCATACTCAGTCACCCTGCCCCCACAGGGCCCCCTCATACTCAGTGACCCTGCCCCCACATGGCCCCCACAGTGCCCCCTCATACTCAGTGACTCTGCCCACACAAGTCCCCCAGAGGGCCCCCTCTTACTCAGTGATACTGCCCCCACAGGGCCCCCACAGGACCCCATCTTCAGTGACCCTGCCTCCACAAGGCCCCCAGAGGCCCGCCTCCCACTCAGTGACCCTGCCCCCACAGGATCCCCACATGACCCCCTCATCCTCAGTGACCCTGCCCCCACAAGGCCCCTGGAGGGCCCCCTCTCTACTCAGTGATACTGCCCCAGGGCCCCCCACAAGACCCTCCTCACTCAGTCACCCTTCCCTCAGGGCTCCCACCGGGCCTCCCCTCATACTCAGTGACCCTCCCCCACAGGACCCCTCATACTCAGTGACCCTGCGCCACATAGCCCCCACAGGGCCCCCTCATACTCAGTGACCCTGCCCCCACAGGACCCCACAGGACCCCCTCATCCTCAGTGACCCTGCCCCCACAAGGCCCCCAGAGGGCCCCCTCTTACTCAGTGATGCTGCCCCCACAGGACCCCCACAGGACCCCCTCATACTCAGTCACCCTGCCTCCACAGCAGCCCCTCATACTCAGTGACACAGGGCCCCCACAGGACCCCCTCAGTGACCCTCAGTGAGGGCCCTCTTACTCAGTGATGCTGCCCCACAGGACCCCCCACAGGACCCCCCTCAGTCACCCTGCCTCCAAAGCACCCCCCAGTCACAGGACCCCCCTCATACTCAGTGACCCTGCCCCCACACCCCTCATACTCAGGACCCTGCCCCCAAAGGGCCCCAGGACCCCCACAGGACACCAACAGGACCCCCTCATCCTCAGTGATACTGCCCCCACAGGGCCCCCCACAGGACCCTCATACTTCAGGGACCCAGCCCCCACAGGCCCCCAGAGGGCCCCCTCTTACTCAGTGATACTGCCCCCACAGGATCCCCACAGGACCCCCTCATGCCAGTGATACTGCCCCCACAAGGCCCCCACAGGACCCCGTCATACTCAATCACCCTGCCCCCACAGGGCTCCCACAGGGCCCCCTCATACTCAGTGACCCTGCCCCCACAGGACCCTCATACTCAGTGACCCTGCCCCACATGGCCCCCACAGGGCCCCATCATCCTCAGTGACCCTGCCCCCACAGGACCCCCTCATACTCAGTGACCCTGCCTCCACATGGCCCCCACAGGGCCCCCTCATACTCAGTGACCCTGCCCCCATGGCCCCCACAGGACCCCCTCATACTCAGTGACCCTGCCTCCACATGGCCCCCACAGGGCCCCCTCATACTCAGTGACCCTGCACCCATGGCCCCACAGGACCCTCCCATACCCCCACAGGGCTCCCACAGGGCCCCCTCATACTCAGTGACCCTGCCCCCACAGGACCCCACAGGACCCCCTCATCTTCAGTGACCCTGCCCCCACAAGGCCCCCAGAGGGCCCCCTCTTACTCAGTGATACTGCCCCCACAGCGCCTCATCCTCAGTGACCCTCATACTCAGTGACCCTGCCCCCACAGGGCCCCCACAGGACCCCCTCATCCTCAGTGACCCTGCCCCCACAGGACCCCCTCATACTCAGTGACCCTTCCCCCACATGGCCCCCACAGGGCCCCCTCTTACTCAGTGTTACTGCCCCCACAGGGCCCCAGGACCCCATCCTCAGTGATACTGCCCCACAGGGCCCCCCACAGGACCCCCATATTCAGTGACCCTGCCCCCATGGCCCCCACAGGACCCCCATACTCAATCACCATGCCCCCACAGGGCTCCCACAGGGCCCCCTCATACTCAGTGACCCTGCCCCCACAGGACCCCACAGGGCCCCTCATACTCAGTGACCTCTGCCCCACAGGACCCCACAGGACACCCTCATCCTCAGTGACCCTGCCCCACAGGACCCCCACAGGACCCCCATCCTCAGTGACCCTGCCTCACAGGACCCCACAGGACCCTCCTACTCAGTGATACTGCCCCCACATGACCCCCTCATCCTCAGTGATACTGCCCCACAGGGCCCCCACAGGATCCCCTCATCCTCAGTGACCCTGCCCCCACAAGGCCTCCAGAGGGCCCCCTCTTACTCATTGATACTGCTACCACAGGGCCCCCACAGGACGCCCTCATACTCAGTCACCCTGCCCCCACAGGTCTCCCACCGGGCCTCCTCATACTCAGTGACCCTGCCCCCACAGGACCTCATCCTCAGTGACCCTGCCCCCACAGGACCCCCTCATATTCAGTGACCCTGCCCCCACATGGCCCCCACAGGGCCCCCTCATACACAGTGATACTACCCCCACAGGACCCCCTCATACTCAGTGACCCTGCCCCCACAAGGCCCCCCCAGAGGGCCCCCTCTTACCCAGTGATACTGCCCCCACATGGCCCCCGCAGGGCCACCTCATACTCAGTGACCCTTCCCCCACAGGGCCCCCACAGGACCCCCTTATCCTCAGTGATACTGCCCCCACAGGGCCCCCACAGGAACCCCTCATCCTCAGTGACCCTGCCCCCACAGGGCCCCCAGAGGGCCCCCTCTTACTCAATGATACTGCCCCCACAGGATCCCCACAGGACCCCCTCATCCTCAGTTATACTGCCCCCACAGGGCCCCCAAAGGACCCCCTCATCCTCAGTGACCCTGACCCGACAAGGCCCCCAGAGGGCCCCCTCTTACTCAGTGACCCTGCCCCCACAAGGCCCCCAGAGGGCCCCCTCCCACTCAGTGACCCTGCCCCTACAGGATCCCCACATGACCCCCTCATCCTCCGTGACCCTGCCCCCACAGGGCCTCCACAGATCCCCCCTCATACTCAGTGACCCTGCCCCCACAGGATCCCCATACTCAGTGACCCTGCCCCCACAGGACCCTCATACTCAGTGACCCTGCCCCCACATGGCCCCCACAGGGCCCCCTCATACTCAGTGACCCTGCCCCCACAGGACCCTCATACTCAGTGACCCTGCCTCCACATGGCCCCCACAGGGCCCCCTCATAGTCAGTGACCCTGCCCCACAGGCCCCCCACAACACCCCCTCATCCTCAGTGACCCTGCCCCACAGGGCCCCACAGGAACCCCTCATCCTCAGTGACCCTGCCCCCACAGGGCCCCAGAGGGCCCCTCTTACTCAGTGATACTGCCCCCACAGGGCCCCACAGGGCCCCCACAGGACCCCTCATCCTCAGGGACCCTGCCACCAGAGGGCCCTCTCTTACTCAGTGATACTGCCCCTACAGGGCCCCCACAGGACCCCTTCATACTCAATCACCCTGCCCCTACAGGGCTCCCACCGGGCCTCCTCATACTCAGTGACCCTGCCCCCACAGGACCCCCATACTCAGTGACCCTGCCCCCACATGGCCCCCACAGTGCCCCCTCATACTCAGTGACCCTGCCCCCACAGGTGCCCCTCATACTCAGTGACCCTGCCCCCACAGGTGCCCCTCATACTCATTGACCCTGCCCCCACATGGCCCCCACAGGGCCCCCTCATACTCAGTGACCATGACCCACATGGCCCCCACAGGGCCCCCTCATACTCAGTGACCCTGCCCCCACAGGGCCCCCACAGGACCCCCTCATCCTCAGTGATACTGCCCCCACAGGGCCCCCACAGGGCCCCCAAAGGACCCCCTCATCCTCAATGACCCTGCCCCCACAAGGCCCCCAGAGGGCCCCCTCTTACTCAGTGACACTGCCCCCACAGGGCCCCCACAGGACCCCCTCATACTCAGTCACCCTGCCCGTACAGGGCTCCCACCGGGCCCCCTCATACTCAGTGACCCTTCCCCCTCAGGACCCCCTCATACTCAGTGACCCTGCCCCCACATGGCCCCCACAGGGCCCCATCATCCTCAGTGACCCTGCCCCCACAGGACCCTCTCATACTCAGTGACCCTGCCTCCACATGGCCCCCACAGGGCCCCCTCATTCTCAGTGACCCTGCCCCCACTGGACCCCCACAGGACCCCCTCATCCTCAGTGACCCTGCCTTCACAGGACCCCAACAGGACCCCCTCATACTCAGTGATATTGCCCCCACTGGGCCCCCCAGGACCCCCTCATCCTCAGTGATACTGCCCCCACAGGGCCCCCACAGGACCCCCTCTAACCCAGTGATACTGCCCCCACAGGGCCCCACAGGACCCCTTCATACTCAGTGACCTTGCCCCCACAGGACCCCAAAGGACCCTCATCCTCAGTGACCCTGCCTCCACAGTGCCCCTCATACTCAGTGTCTCTTTCTCCACAGCACCCCCTCATACTCAGTGACCCTGCTCCCACAAGGCCCCCAGAGGGCCCTCTTACTCAGTGATACTGCCCCAAAGGATCCCCACAGGACCCCCTCATCCTCAGTGATACTGCCCCACAGGGCCCCCACAGGACCCCCTCATCTTCAGTGACCCTGCCCCACAGGGCTCGCCACAGGACCCCTCATACTCAGTGACCATGCCCCCACAGGACCGCCACATACTCAGTTACCCTGCCCCCCACATGGCCCCACAGGGCCCCCTCATACTCAGTGACCCTGCTGCCCCCACAGGGCCCCCACAGGACCCACTCATCTTCAGTGACCCTGCCCCACAAGGCCCCCAGAGGGCCCCCTCTTACTCAGTGATACTGCCCCCACAGGGCCCCCACAGGACCCCCTCATACTCAGTGACCCTGCCCCCACAGGGCCCCCACAGGACCCTCATCCTCAGTGATACTGCCCCCACAGGGCCACCACAGGGCCCCCACAGGACCCCCTCATCCTCAGTGATACTGCCCCCAGAGGGCCCCTACAGGACCCCCTCATACTCAGTCACCCTGCCCCTACAGGCCTCCCACCGGGCCCCCTCATACTCAGTAACCCTGCCTCCAAAGGATCCCCTCATACTCAGTGACCCTGCCCCCACAGGACCCCCTCATACTCAGTGACCCTGCCCCCACATGGCCCCCACAGGCCCCTCATACTCAGTGACCCTGCCCCCACAGGACCCCCTCATACTCAGTGACCCTGCCTCCACATGGCCCCCACAGGGCCCCCTCATAGTCAGTGACCCTGCCCTCACAGGACCCCCACAGGACCCCCTCATCCTCAGTGACCCTGCCTTCACAGGACCCCCACAGGACCCCCTCCTACTCAGTGATACTGCCCCACATGACCCCAGAGGGCATCCTCTGTGATACTGCCCCACAGGGCCCCCACAGGACCCCCTCATCCTCAGTGACCCTGCCCCCACAAGGCCTCCAGAGGGCCCCCTCTTACTCAGTGATACTGCTACCACAGGGCCCCCACAGGACGCCCTCATACTCAGTCACCCTGACCCCACAGGTCTCCCACCGGGCCTCCTCATACTCAGTGACCCTGCCCCCACAGGTGCCCCTCATACTCAGTGACCCTGCCCCACAGGGCCCCTCATACTCAGTGACCCTGACCCCACATGGCCCCCCACAGGGCCCCCTCATACTCAGTGACCCTGCCTCCAAAGGATCCCCTCATACTCAGTGACCCTGCCCCCACAGGACCCCCTCATACTCAGTGAACCTGCCCCCACATGGACCCCCCAGGGCCCCCTCATACTCAGTGACCCTGCCCCCACAGGACCCCCTCATACTCAGTGACCCTGCCTCCACATGGCCCCACAGGGCCCCCTCATAGTCAGTGACCCTGCCCTCACAGGACCCCCACAGGACCCCCCTCATCCTCTGTTACCCTGCCTTCACAGGACCCCCACAGGACCCCCTCCTACTCAGTGATACTGCCCCCACATGACCCCCTCATCCTCTGTGATACTGCCCCCACAGGGCCCCCACAGGACCCCCTCATCCTCAGTGACCCTGCCCCCACAAGGCCTCCAGAGGGCCCCTCTTACTCAGTGATACTGCTACCACAGGGCCCCCACAGGACCCCTCATACTCAGTCACCCTGACCCCACAGGTCTCCCACCGGCCTCCTCATACTCAGTGACCCTGCCCCACAGGTGCCCCTCATACTCAGTGACCCTGCCCCCACATGGCATGGCCCCACAGGGCCCCCCCTCATACTCAGTGACCTGACCCACATGGCCCCCACAGGGCCCCCATACTCAGTGACCTCCCCCAGGGCCCCACAGGACCCTCATCCTCAGTGATACTGCCCCCACAGGGCCCCACAGGGCCCCCAAAGGACCCCCTCATCCTCAGTGACCCTGCCCCACAAGGCCCCCAGAGGGCCCCCTCTTACTCAGTGACACTGCCCCCACCGGGCCCCCACAGTACCCCCTCATACTCAGTCACCCTGCCCGTACAGGGCTCCCACCAGGCCCCTCATACTCAGTGACCCTACCCCCTCAGGACCCTCATACTCAGTGACCCTGCCCCCACATGGCCCCCTAAAGGGCCCCATCATCCTCAGTGACCTTGCCCCACATGACCCTCATACTCAGTGACCCTGCCTCCACATGGCCCCCCTACAGGGCCCCCTCATACTCAGTGACCCTGCCCCCACTGGACCCCCACAGGACCCCTCATCCTCAGTGACCCTGCCTTCACAAGACCCCAACAGGACCCCCATACTCAGTGATATTGCCCCCACTGGGTCCCCTACAGGACCCCCTCATCCTCAGTGATACTGCCCCACAGGGCCTCCACAGGACCCCCTCATAGTCAGTGACCCTGCCCCACAGGACCCCACAGGACCCCGTCATCCTCAGTGACCTTGCCTTCACAGGACCCCCACAGGACCCCTCCTACTCAGTGATACTGCCCCTCATCCTCTGTGATACTGCCCCCACAGGGCCTCCACAGTGACCCCTCATCCTCAGTGACCCTGCCACAGGCCTCCAGTGCCCCTCACTCAGTGATACCCCCACAGGACCCCTCATACTCAGTGACCCTGCCCCCACAGGTCTCCAGGGGCCTCCTCTTACTCAGTGACCCTGCCCTCCACAGGACCCTCCCCACAGGACCCCTCATCCTCAGTGACCTGCCCACAGGGCCCCCACAGGACCCCCTCATCTCAGTGACCCTGCCCCCACAGGGCCCCACAGGACCCCCTCATCCTCAGTGACCCTGCCCCACAAGGCCCCAGAGGGCCCCTTTTACTCAGTGATATTGCCCCCCCACAGGACCCCCCCCCAGGGACCCCCTCATCATACTCAGTCACCGGCTCCCACCGGACCCCCCCTCATACTCAGTGACCCCCCCACAGGACCGCCTCATACTCAGTGATACTGCCCCCACAGGACCCCCTCATCCTCAGTGACCCCTGCCCCCACAGGGCCCCCTCATACTTAGTGATACTGCCCCCACAGGGCCCCACAGGACCCCCTCATCTCAGTGACCCTGCCCCCACAGGACCCCCAGAGGGCCCCCTTACCTCAGTGACCCTGCCCCCACAGGGCTGCTCAGTGACCCCCCACAGGTCCCCCACAGGACCCCTCATCCTCAGTGACCCTGCCCCCACAGGGCCCCCACATCTCAGTGATACTGCCCCCACAGGACCCCCACAGGGCCTCCTCATACTCAGTGACCCTGCCCCCACAGGAATACTCAGCCTCCAGAGGGCCTACTTTAGTGATATTGCCCCCACATGCCTAGTGACCCCACAGGGCCCTCATACTCAGTGACCCTGCTCCCACAGGGCCCCTCATACTCAGTGACCCTGCCCCCACAGGCCCCACAGGACCCATCTCAGTGACCCTGCCCCCACAGGCCCCACAGGGCCCCCTCATACTCAGTGACCCTGCCCCACAGGCCCCACAGGGCCCCTCATGCTCAGTGACCCTGCCAGTGACCCTGCCCACATGGCCCCCACAGGCCCCCTCATCCTCAGTGACCCTGCCCCCACAGGGCCCCCACAGGACCCCCTCATCCTCAGTGACCCTGTCCCCACAAGGCCCCCAGAGGGCCCCCTCTTACTCAGTGACATTGCCCCACAGGGCCCCACAGGTCACCCTCCCACTCCTCATACTCAGTGACCCTGCCCCCACAGGACCGCCACATACTCAGTTACCCTGCCCCCATGGCATCATACTCAGTGACCCTTCCCCCACAGGAACCCTCATACTCAGTGACCCTGCCCCCACAGGGCCCCCACAGGCCCCATCATCCTCAGTGACCCTGCCCCCACAGGCCCCTCCCTTTACTCAGTGATACTGCCCACATGAGGGCCCCCACAGGGCCCTCATACTCAGTCACCCTGCCCCACTGGACCCCCACAGGACCCCCTCATCCTCAGTGACCCTGCCTTCACAGGACCCCAACAGGACCCCCTCATACTCAGTGATATTGCCCCACTGGGCCCCCACAGGACCCCCTCATCCTCAGTGATACTGCCCCACAGGGCCCCACAGGACCCTCTAACCCAGTGATACTGCCCCCACAGGGCCCCCACAGGACCCTCATACTCAGTGACCTTCCCCCACAGGACCCCCAAAGGACCCTCATCCTCAGTGACCCTGCCTCCACAGCGCCCTCATACTCAGTGACTCTGCCTCCACAGCACCCCCTCATACTCAGTGACCCTGCCCCCACAAGACCCCAGAGGGACCCCTCTTACTCAGTGATACTGCCCCCAAAGGATCCCCACAGGACCCCCTCATCCTCAGTGATACTGCCCCACAGGGCCCCAAAGGACCACCTCATCTTCAGTGACCCTGCCCCACAGGGCCCCACAGGACCTCCTCATCCTCAGTGACCCTGCCCCCACAAGGCCCCCAGAGGGCCCCTTTTACTCAGTGATATTGCCCCCAGGGGCTCGCACAGGACCCTCATACTCAGTCACCGGGCTCCCACTGGGCCCCCTCATACTCAGTGACCATGCCCCCACAGGAACGCCACATACTCAGTTACCCTGCCCCCACATGGCCCCACAGGGCCCCTCATACTCAGTGACCCTGCCCCCACAGGGCCCCCACAGGACCCCCTCATCTTCAGTGACCCTGCCCCCACAAGGCCCCCAGAGGGCCCCTCTACAGTGACCCCGTCATCCTCAGGATACTCAGTGACCCCACAGGGCCCCCAAAGGACCCCCTCATCCTCAGTGACCCTGCCCCCACAGGCCCCCACAGGACCCCCTCTTATCCTCAGTGACACTGCCCCCAGAGGGCCCCACAGGACCCTCATACTCAGTCACCCTGCCCCTACAGGCCTCCCACTGGGCCCCTCATACTCAGTAACCCTGCCTCCACAGGATCCCCTCATACTCAGTGACCCTGCCCCCACAGGACCCCCTCATACTCAGTGACCCTGCCCCCACATGGCCCGCACAGGGCCCCCTCATACTCAGTGACCCTGCCCCCACAGGACCCCCATACTCAGTGACCCTGCCTCCACATGGCCCCACAGGGCCCCCATAGTCAGTGACCCTGCCCTCACAGGACCCCCACAGGACCCCCTCATCCTCAGTGACCCTGCCTTCACAAGACCCCCACAGGACCCTCCTCATCCTCAGTGATACTGCCCCCACATGACCCTCATCCTCTGTGATACTGCCCCACAGGGCCCCCACAGGACCCCCTCATCCTCAGTGACCCTGCCCCCACAAGGCCTCCAGAGGGCCCCAGAGGGCCTCTTACTCAGTGATACTGCTACCACAGGCCCCCACAGGACCCCCTCATACTCAGTCACCCTGCCCCCACAGGTCTCCCACCGGGCCTCCTCATACTCAGTGACCCTGCCCCCACAGGTGCCCCTCATACTCAGTGACCTGCCCCCACATGGCCCCCACAGGGCCCCCCCCTCATACTCAGTGACCCTGCCTCCAGGGATCTCCTCATACTCAGTGACCCTGCCCCCCACAGGACCCCTCATACTCAGTGATACTGCCCCCACAGGGCCTCCAGGACCCCCCTCATCCTCAGTGATCCTGCCCCCAGGGCCCCAGAGGGCCTCTTACTCAGTGATACTGCCCCCACAGGATCCCCACAGGACCCCCTCATTCACAGTGATACTGCCCCCACAGGACCCCCACAGGACCCCCTTCATCCTCAGTGACCCTGCCCCCCACAAGGCCCCCAGAGGGCCCCTCTTACTCAGTGATAGTGCCCTTCCAGGATCCCCACAGGACCCCCTCATTCTCAGTGATACTGCCCCACAGGGCCTCCACAGGACCCCCTCATCCTCAGTGACCCTGCCTCCACAGCAGCCTCATACTCAGTGACCCTGCCCCCTTAAGGCCCCACAGGCTCCCTCATACTCAGTGACCCTTCCCCACAGGACCCCACAGGACCCCTTATCCTCAGTGACCCTGCCTCCACAGGACCCCCTCATACTCAGTGACCCTGCCCCACAGGGCCTCCACATACTCATTGACCCTGCCTCCACAGCACTCCGCTCATACTCAGCGACCCTGCCGCCACAGGGCCCCCACAGGACCCCCTCATCCACTATTCTACCCCAGTGTTTAACCCCCTAACCCCTCTTTCTAGCCCCATGTTTTTGCCTCCTGCCCATTATTCTACCCCAGTGTTTAACCCATGTTCCCTCTCATCTACACAGTGTTTAACCACCTTATTCCCTATTCTATTTACCCTCCAACCCACATATTCTACCTCAGCGTTTAACCCTGGTCTTGCTCTTTCTCCCATAGTGTGTAATCCCCTTTGTTAATATTCTGCTCCAGTGATTTAACCCCCTTTCCCACTTTTCTGCCTCGTGTTTCACACCCAACCCAGTTTTCTACCCCAGTGTTTCACCGCCATACTCGACAGTACCCCTGTGTAACCCTTTTCCCAATGTTTAACTCCAGAGTTTAACCCTCTCTCACACAATTCTACCCCAGTGTTTACCCCCTTACTCACTGTTCTTCCCCAGTGTTTCACCCCTTTCCTACGATCCTACCCAGTATTTAACCCTTTTCCTGCTTTTCTACCTCAGTGTTTATCCCCTATTAATAATTTTACCCCAGTGTTTTTATCCCCTTACTCACAATTCTACCCTTGTGTTTTACCCCTTTGCCAGTATTCTACCGAGGTGTTTAACGCCTGTTCCGCTCTTCTACCCTCGTGTTTCACCCCTTCCTTAATATTCTGCCCCAGTGTTTAACCCCCTCCCACTATTCTTCCCAGTGTTTAACACTCTTGCTCAGCATTCTACCCCAGTGTTTAATCCCCAACCCGCTTTTCAACCCCAGTGTTTTACCCTTTTTCTCACTATTCTACCCCAGTGTTTATCCCCCAATCCCACTTTTCTACCCCAGTGTTTACCCCTGACTCATGCGATTCTTGCCCAGTGTTTAACCCCTTTACCAACAATTCTACCCATTAATTAACCCACTTACACACGATTCTACGTCAGTGTTCAACCCCCTGACTTCATATTCTGCATCAGTGTTTAACCCCTACCTACCCAATCTCCTCCAATGTTTACCCTCCTACCCACTTTTCTACCCCTTTGTTGAACCCCTTTCCACTATTCTACCCCAGTGTCCAACCCCCTTACTTAATATTAATTAATTAATATTAATATTAATTACTTTAATATTCTGCCCCAGTGTTTAACGCCACTTACCCACTTATCTACTCCAGTGTTCAACTCCCCAACCCACTATTCTACTCCAGTGTTTAACCCTTTTCCCACAATTCTACCCCAGTGTTCATCCCCTTCCCCACTATTCTACCCCAGTGTTGAACCCTTACTTAGTATTCTACCCCAGTGTTGAATCCCTACCCACTTATCTACCCTCGTGTTTAACCCCCAACCCGCAATTCAACAACTCAAGCTTTTAACCCCTTACTCACGATTCTACCCCAGTGTTTAATCTCTTTCCCACTCTTCTTCTCCAGTGTTTACCCCCTTACTCACTTTCCTTGTCCACTGTTGAACGCCCTTTCTCACGATTTTACCCCAGTGTTTAACCCCTCACTCACGATTCTTCCCCAGTGTTTTACCTCCTACCCATTATTCTACCCTGTGTTTAACCCCTTTCCCACTCTTCTACGCCTGTGTTTAACCCCCTTAACCACTATTTTTGCCCTGTGTTTTACCCCTACCCACTATTGCACCCCCAGTGTTTAACCCTCCTCCGACTTTTTCTTCCCCATTGTTGAACCTACATTGTTCTACAGGAAGTGGACATGGTTTACTGTTTTAACAGAAAAAGTGGAAAATTTTGGTGGCATCCCATTTTTTCACATTCTGGAGGTAAGGCCATGGTCTTTGTATTTTCTGATTTTCGGTAAAAATACACTTTTCTAATTTACATGACTTAGAACCATTCCTTGCAACTCAATACCCCTTAGATAGGAAGTGGACATGGTTTACTTCTGTTTTAACAGAAAAAGTGGAAAAATTTTTGGCATCCCATTTTTTCACTGTCTGGAGGTAAGGCCTATAGTCTTTTGTCTTTTCTGATTTTCGTAAAATACACTTTTCACATTTACATGACTTAGAAGCATTCCTGCAACTCAATACCCTTAGATAGGAAGTTCACATGGTTTACTTATGTTTTAACAGAAAAACTGGAAAATTTTTGTTGCAACCCATATTTTCACATTTTGGAGGTAAGGCTATAGTCTTTTGTCTTTTTCTGATTTTCGTAAAATACACTTTTCACATTTACATGACTTAGAACCATTCCTTGCAACTCAATTCCCCTTCTCCAGGAAGTGGACATGTTTTACTTCTGTTTTAACAGAAAAAGTGGAAAATTTTGGAGGCATCCCATATTTTCACATTCTGGAGGTAAGGCTATAGTCTTTTGTCTTTTTCTGATTTTCGGTAAAATACACTTTTCAACTTTGCATGACTTAGAAACCATTCCTTGCAACTCAATACCCCTTGTACAGGAAGTGGACATGGTTTTCTACTGTTTTAACAGAAAAGTGGAAAATTTTGGTGGCATACCATTTTCTCCCTTTCTGGAGGTAAGGCTATAGTCTTTTCTTTTTCTGGTTTTCGTAAAATATACTTTTCAACTTTGCATGACTTAGAACCATTCCTTGCAATCGAAAACCTCACTCATCCTCAGTGATACTGCCCCCACAGGGCCCCCTCACAGGACCCTCATCCTCAGTGACCCTGCCCCCACAGGGCCCCAGAGGGCCCCCTCTTACTCAGTGATACTGCCCCACAGCGCCCTCATACTCAGTGACTCTGCCTCCACAGCACCCTCTCATAATCAGTGACCCTGCCCCACAGGATCCCCACAGGACCCCCTCATCCTCAGTGATACTGCCCCCACAGGGCCCCACAGGAACCCTCATACTCAGTGACCCTGCCTCACAGGGCCCCCCTACAGGACCCCTCATCCTCAGTGATACTGCCCCAGGGCCCCCACAGGGCCCCCACAGGACCCTCATCCTCAGTGATACTGCCCCCAGAGGGCCCCCCACAGGACCCTCATACTCAGTCACCCTGCCCCTACAGGCCTCCCACCGGGCCCCTCATACTCAGTGACCCTGCCCCCTTTTTGGGACCCATCATACTCAGTGACCCTGCCCCCACAGGACCCCTCATACTCAGTGACCCTGCCCCACATGGCCCCTACAGGCCCCCCTCATACTCAGTGACCCTGCGCCCACAGGACCCTCATACTCAGTGACCCTGCCTCCACATGGCCCCACAGGCCCCTCATAGTCAGTGACCCTGCCTCACAGGACCCCCACAGGACCCTCATCCTCAGTGACCCTGCCTTCACAGGACCCCACAGGACCCCTCCTACTCAGTGATACTGCCCCCACATGACCCCCTCATCCTCAGTGATACTGCCCCCACAGGGCCCCACAGGACCCCATCCTCAGTGACCCTGCCCCAACAAGGCCTCCAGAGGGCCCCCTCTTACTCAGTGATACTGCCCCCCCCACAGCACTCAGTCACTCCTGCCTCCACAGCACCCCCTCATAATCAGTAACCCTGCCCCCACAGGTCCCCTCCCTCACTCAGTGACCCTGCCCCACCCCCACAGGAACCCCCTCATACTCAGTGACCCCCACAGGGCCCCCACAGGGACCCCTCATCCTCACTTCCCCACAGTCAGGGCCCCCAAGGGACCCTCATCCTCAGTGATACTGCCCCAGAGGGCCCCCACAGGGCCCCCCTCAGTGACCCTGCCCCTACAGGCCCCCACCGGACCCTCATACTAGTGACCCTGCCCCCACAGGACCCCATCATACTCAGTGACCCTGCCCCACAGGACCCATCATACTCAGTGACCCTGCCCTCTACAGGGCCCCCTCATACTCAGTGACCCTGCGCCCACAGGACCCCCTCATACTCAGTGACCCTGCCCCACATGGCCCCACAGGGCCCCCTCATAGTCAGTGACCCTGCCCCCACAGGACCCCCAGGACCCTCATCCTCAGTGACCCTCCTTCACAGGACCCCTCATACAGGACCCCCTCTCCTTCTCAGTGATACTGCCCCCAGGGCCCCCCACAGGCCCCCACAGGACCCTCATCCTCAGTGACCCTGCCCCCACAAGGCCCCCAGAGGGCCCCTCTTCCTCAGTGACTGCCCTCACAGGGCCCCACAGGACCCCCTATCCCAGTCACCCTGCCCCACAGGTCCCCACCGGGCCCCCTCATTCTCAGTGACCCTGCCCCCAAAGGTGCCCCCTCATACTCAGTGACCTGCCCCCACATGGCCCCACAGGGCCCCTCATACTCAGTGACCCTGACCCACAGGACCCACAGGGCCCCCTCATACTCAGTCACCCTGCCCCACAGGGCCCCAAAGGACCCCCTCATCCTCAGTGACCTGCCCCCACAAGAGCCCCCAGAGGGCCCTCTACTCAGTGACACTGCCCACAGGGCCCCCAGAGACCCCTCATACTCAGTCACCCTGCCCCACAGGGCCCCACCGGCCAGCTCATCCTCAGTGATACTGCCCCCAGAGGGCCCCCACAGGACCCCCTCATACTCAGTCACCCTGCCCCTACAGGCCTCCCACCGGGCCCCCTCATACTCAGTGACCCTGCCCCCACAGGGCCCCCACAGGACCCCCTCATACTCAGTGACCCTGCCCCCACATGACCCAGGCCCCATCATACTCAGTGACCCTGCGCCCACAGGACCCCTCATACTCTGTGACCCTGCCTCCACATGGCCCCCACAGGGCCCCCTCATAGTCAATGACCCTGCCCTCACAGGACCCCACAGGACCCCTCATCCTCATTGACCCTGCCTTCACAGGACCCCCACAGGACCCTCCTTCTCAGTGATACTGCCCCACATACTAAGTGACCCTGCCCCCACATGGCCCCCACACAGGGCCCCTCATACTCAGTGACCCTGCCCACAGGGCCCCCAGGACCCCTCATCCTCAGTGATACTGCCCCTACAGGGCCCCCACAGGACTCCCCAGAGGGCCCCTCTTACTCAGTGATACTGCCCCCACAGGATCCCCACAGGACCCCCTCATCCTCAGTGACCCTTCCCCACAAGGCCCCAGAGGGCCCCTCTTACTCAGTGATTCTGCCCCCACAGGGCCCCCACAGGACCCTCATACTCAGTCACCCTGCCCCACAGGACCCTCACAGGACCCCTCATACTCAGTGACCCTGCCCCCACAGGATCCCCACAGGACCCTCATCCTCAGTGATACTGCCCCCACAGGGCCCCCAGGACCCCTCATCCTCAGTGACCTGCTGCCCACAAGGCCCCAGAGGGCCCCTCTTACTCAGTGATATCAGTACCTTACAGGGCCCCACAGGACGCCTCATAATCAGTCACCCTGCAACCACAGGGCTCCCACCGGGTCCCCTCATACTCAGTGACCCTGCCCCCACAGGACCCCCTACAGACCCCTCATACTCAGTCACCCTGCCCCCACAGGGCTCCCACAGGGCCCCTCATACTCAGTGACCCTGCCCCACATGATCCCCTCTCATACTCAGTGACCTTGCCCCACATGGCCCCCACAGGGCCCCTCATACTCAGTGACCCTGCCCCCACAGGACCCCTCATACTCAGTGACCTGCCCCCTCACATGGCCCCCACAGGACCCCCTCATCCTCAGTGACCCTGCCCCCCACAGGGCCCCCACAGGACCCCTCATCCTCAGTGACCCTGCCCCACAAGGCCCCCAGAGGGCCCCTCTTACTCAGTGATACTGCCCCCACAGGATCACCAGGACCCCTTCATCCTCAGTGATACTGCCCCCACAGGGCCCCCAAAGGACCCCATCTTCAGTGACCCTGCCCCCCACAAGGCCGCCAGAGGGCCCCTCTTACTCAGTGATACTGCCCCCACAGGGCCCCCACAGGACCCCCTCATCCTCAGTGACCCTGCCCCACAGGTCCCCACAGGACCCCTCATCTCAGTCACCCTGCTCCCACAGGGCCCCCCCTCAGGCCCCCTCATACTCAGTGACCCTGCCCCCACAGGACCCCCTCATCCTCAGTGATACTGCCCCCACCGGGCCCCCACAGTACCCCCTCATACTCAGGGACCCTGCCCCACAGGGCTCCCATATGGCCCCTCATACTCAGTGACCCTGCCCCCATAGGACCCCTCATACTCAGTGATACTGCCCCCATAGGGCCCCACAGGACCCCTCATCCTCAGTGATACTGGCCCCCACAGGACCCCACAGGACCCCTCATCCTCAGTGACCCTGCCCCACAAGGCCCCCAGAGGGCCCCTCTTCTCAGTGATACTGCCCCCACAGGGCCCCCACAGGACCCCCTAATACTCAGTCACCCTGCCCCCACAGGGCTCCCACCGGGCCCCTCATACTCAGTGACCCTGCCCCCAAAGGACCCACTCATACTCAGTGACCCTGCCCCCACATGTCCCCCACAGGGTCCCTCATACTCAGTGACCCTGCCCCACAGGGCCCCCCCACAGGACCCCCTCATCCTCAGTGACCCTGCCCCACAGTACCCCTCATACTCAGGGACCCTGCCCCACAGGGCTCCCATATGGCCCCCCATACTGAGTGACCCTGCCCCCACAGGACCCCCTCATACTCAGTGATACTTCCCCACAGGGCCCCCACAGGACCTCCTCATCCTCAGTGATACTGTCCCCCACAGGACCCCACAGGACCCCCTCATCCTCAGTGATACTGCCCTCACAGGATCCCCACAGGACCTCCTCATCCTCAGTGATACTGCCCCCACAAGGCCCCACAGGACCCCCTAATCCTCAGTGATACTGCCCCACAGGGCCCCCCACAGGACCCCCTTCATCCTCAGTGACCCTGCCCCCACAGGGCTCCCACAGGACCCCCTCATACTCAGTGACCCTGCCCCACAGGGCCCCCCACAGGACCCCCTCATACTCAGTGACCTCTGCCCCCACATGGCCCCCACAGGACCCCCCTTACTCAGTGATACTGCCCCACAGGGCCCCCACAGGACCCCCTCATCCTCAGTCATACTGCCCCCACAGGGCCCCCACAGGACCCCCTCATCCTCAGTGACCCTGCCCCACAGGCCCCCAGAGGGCCCCTCCAACTCAGTGATACTGCCCCCACAGGATCCCCACAGGACCCCCTCATTCTCAGTGATACTGCCCCCACAGGACCCCCAAGGACCCCTCATCCTCAGTACCCTGCCTCCACAGCGCCTCATACTCAGTGACTCTGCCTCCACAGCACCCTCATACTCAGTTACCCTGCCCCCACAGGATCCCCACAGGACCCCCTCATCCTCAGTGATACTGCCCCCACAGCCCCCCACAGGACCCTCATACTCAGTCACCTTCCCCCACAGGGCTCCCACAGGGCCCCCTCATACTCAGTGACCCTGCCCCCACAGGATCCCCATACTCAGTGACCTTACCCCCACATGGCCCCCACAGGGCCCCCATACTCAGTGACCCTGCCCCCACAGGACCCCCTCATACTCAGTGACCCTGGTCCCCACATGGCCCCCACAGGACCCCATACTCAGTGACCCTGCCCCCACAGGGCCCCCACAGGACCCCACAGGACCCTCATCCTCAGTGACCCTGCCCCACAAAGGCCCCCAGAGGGCCCCCTCTTACTCAGTGATTCTGCCCCACAGGGCCCCTACAGGACCATCTCATACTCAATCACCTCCCCACAGGGCTCCTACAGTGCCCCCTCATACTCAGTTACCCCGCCCCACAGGACAACCTCATACTAAGTGACCTCCCCCCACAGGACCCTCATACTAAGTGACCCTGCCTCCACATGGCCCCTACAGGCCCCCTCATACTCAGTGACCCTGCCCCACAGGGCCCCCCACAGGACCCCCTCATCGCCTTTGCTACTGCCCCCACAGGGCCCCCACAGGACCCCCCCATCCTCAGTGACCCTGCCCCCACAGCCACCCCAGAGGGCCTCTACTCAGTGATACTGCCCCCACAGGATCCCCACAGACCCTCATTCTCAGTGATACTGCCCTCACATGGCCCCCCCAGGACCCCTCATCCTCAGTGACCCTTCCCCACAAGGCCCCAGAGGGCCCCTCTTAGTCAGTGATACTGCCCCCACAGGGCCCCCACAGGACCCCCTCATACTCAGTCACCCTGCCCCACAGGACCCCCACAGAACCCTCCTCATACTCAGTGACCCTGCCCCCACAGGGCCCCACAGGACCCCCTCATCCTCAGTGATACTGCCCCACAGGGCCCCACAGGACCCCCTCATCTTCAGTGACGCTGCCCCCACAAGGCCCCCCAGAGTGCCCCTCTTACTCAGTGATACTGCCCCCACAGGATCCCCACAGGACCCCTCATCCTCAGTGATACTGCCCCACAGGGCCCCCACCGGACCCCCTCATCCTCAGTGATACTGCCCTGGGCCCCCACCGGGACCCCTCATCTTCAGTGACCCTGCCCCAACAAGGCCCCCACAGGACCCCCTCATACTCATTCACCCTGCCCCACAGGGCCCCACAGGGACCCTCATCCTCAGTGACCCTGCCCCCACAGGGCCCCAGAGGGCCCCCTCTTACTCAGTGATACTGCCCCCACAGGATCCCCAGAGGACCCACTCATTCTCAGTGATACTGCCCCACAGGGCCCCCACAGGACCCCCTCATCCTCAGTGACCCTTCCCCCACAAGGCCCCCAGAGGGCCCCCTCTTACTCAGTGATACTGCCCCAGCAGGGCCCCCACAGGACCCCCTCATACTTCGCCACCCTGCCCCCACAGGACCCCCTCATACTCAGTGACCCTGCCCCCACAGGGCCCCCACAGGACCCCCTCATCCTCAGTGATACTGCCCCCACAGGGCCCCCAAAGGACCCTCATCCTCAGTGACCTTGCCCCACAAGGCCCCAGATTTCCCACTCTTCATCCTCAGTGATACTGCCCCCAGAGGATCCCCCACAGGACCCCTCATCCTCATCCTCAGTGATACCCCCAGGCCCCCAGATTTCCCCCTCTTGCAGGATCCCCCCACACGACCTCTCATCCTCAGTGGCATCCTCAGTGGCCCTACCCCAACAGGCCGCCACAGGACCCCCTCATACTCAGTGACCCTGTCCCCACAGGACCCCACAGGACCCCCTTCATCCTCAGTGACCCTGCCCCCACAAGGTCCCCAGAGGGCCCCCTCTTACTCAGTGACACTGCCCCCACAGGACCCCCTCATACTCAGTCACCCTGCCCACACAGGATCCCCACAGGACCGCCTCATCCTCAGTGATACTGCCCCCACAGGGCCGCCACAGGACCCCCTCATCCTCAGTGATACTGCCCCCTCAGGGCCGCCAGAGGACCCCCTCATCCTCAGTGACCCTGCCTTCACAGCAGCCCCTCATACTCAGTGACCCTGCCTCCACAGGATCCCCACAGGACCGCCTCATCCTCAGTGATACTGCCCCCACAGGGCCGCCACAGGATCCCCTCATCCTCAGTGACCCTGCCCCCACAGGGCCCCCAAAGGACCCCCTCATCCTCAATGACCCTGCCCCTACAGGACCCCCTCATACTCAGTGACCCTGCCCCCACATGGCCCCCACAGGACCCCCTCTTACTCAGTGATACTGCCCCCACAGGACCCCCGCATACTCAGTGACCCTGCCCCCACAAGGCCCCCAGAGGGCCCCCTCTTACTCAGTGACACTGCCCCCACATGGCCCTTAGAGGGCCCCCTCATACTCAGTGACCCTGCCCCACAGGGCCCCACAGGACCCCCTCATCCTCAGTGATACTGCCCCACAGGGCCCCCCCACAGGACCCCCTCATCTTCAGTCACCCTGCCCCACAAGGCCCCCAAAGGGCCCCGTCTTACTCAGTGATACTGCCCCCACAGGGCCCCAACAGGACCCCCTCATATTCAGTGACCCTGCCCCCACAGGCCCCCACAGGACCCCTCATCCTCAGTGACCCTGCCCCACAGGACCCCCTCATACTCAGTGACCCTACCCCCACAGGGCCCCCACAGGACCCCCTCATACTCAATCACCCTGCCTCCACGGGGCTCCCACAGGGCCCCCTCATACTAAGTGACCCTGCCCCAACAGGACCCCCTCATACTAAGTGACCCTGCCCCCACACATGGCCCCCAAAGGCCCCTCACTCAGTGACCCTGCCCCCAGGGCCCCCACAGGACCCCCTCTTACTAAGTGACCCTGCCCCCACAGGACCCCCATACTAAGTGACCCTGCCCCACATGGCCCCCAAAGGCCCCCCTCATACTCAGTGACCCTGCCCCTCAGGGCCCCACAGGACCCCCTCTACTCAGTGACCCTTCCCCACAGGGCCCCAGACGGCCCCCACTTAGTCAGTGACACTGCCCCACAGGTCCCCACAGGACCCCCTCATACTCAGTCACCCTGCCCCACAGCATCCACACAGGACCGCCTCATCCTCAGTGATACTGCCCCACATGGCCCCACAGGGCCCCCCATACTCAGTGACCCTTCCCCAGAGGGCCCCCAGGGCCCCCAAAGGACCCCCGCATCCTCAGTGACCCTGCAACCACAAGGCCCTCAGAGGGCCCCCTCTTACTCAGTGACCCTGCCCCCACAAGGCCCCCAGAGGGCCCCCTCCCACTCAGTGACCCTGCCCCCACAGGATCCCCACATGACCCCTTCATCCTCAGTGACTCTGCCCCACAGGGCCCCCACAGGACCCCCTCATGCTCAGTCACCCTGCCCCCACAGGACCCCCACAGGACCCCCTCATACTCAGTAACCCTGCCCCCACAGGGCCCCCACAGGACGCCCTCATCCTCAGTCATACTGCCCCCACAGGATCCCCACAGGACCCCCTCATCCTCAGTGATACTGCCCCCACAGGGCCCCCACAGGACCCCCTCATCCTCAGTGATACTGCCCCCACTGGGGACCCACAGGGCCCCCACAGGACCCCCTCTTACTCAGTGATACTGCCCCCACAGGGCACCCACAGGACCCCCTCATACTCAGTCACCCTGCCCCCACACGACCCTCACAGGACCCCCTCATACTCAGTGACCTTGCCCCCACAGGATCCCCACAGGACCCCCTCATCCTCAGTGATTCTGCCCCCAGAGAGCCCCCACAGGACCCCCTCATCCTCAGTGACCCTGCCCCCACAAGGCCCCCAGAGGGCCCCCTCCTACTCAGTGATACTGCTACCACAGGGCCCCCACAGGGCCCCCTCATACTCAGTGATACTGCCCCCACTGGGCCCCTACAGGACCCCCTCATCCTCAGTGATACTGCCCCCACAGGGCCCCCACAGGGCCCCCAAAGGACCCGCTCATCCTCAGTGACCCTGCCCCCACAAGGCCCCCACAGGACCCCTCATACTCAGGCACCCTGCCCCCAAAGGATCCCCACAGGACCGCCTCATCCTCAGTGATACTGCCCCCACATGGCCCCCACAGGGCCCCCTCATACTCAGTGACCCTTTCCCCACAGGGCCCCCACAGGACCCCCTCATCCTCAGTGATACTGCCCCTCAGGGCCCCCACAGGACCCCCTTATACTAACTGACCCTGCCCCCACATGGCCCCCACAGGGCCCCCTCATACTCAGTGACCCTGCCCCCACAGGCCCCCACAGGACCCCCTCATCCTCAGTGATACTGCCCCCACAGGGCGCCGACAGGACCCCCTCATACTAAGTGACCCTGCCCCCACAAGGCCCCACAGGGCCCCCTCATACTCAGTGACCCTGCCACCACATGGCCCCCACAGGGCCCCCTCATACTCAGTGACCCTGCTCCCACAGCACCCCCTCATACTCAGTGACCCTGCCCTCACATGGCCCCCACAAAACCCTCATACTCAGTGACCCTGCCCCCACAGGGCCCCCACAGGGCCCCAACAGGACCCCCTCATCCTCAGTCATACTGCCCCACAGGGCCCCGACAGGACCCTCATACTGAGTGACCCTGCCCCCACAGGACCCCCTCTAACTCAGTGATACTGCCCCCACAGGGCCCCATAGGATCCCCTCATCCTCAGTGATACTGCCCCCACAGGGCCCCCACAGGACCCCCTCATCCTCAGTGATACTGCCCCCACAGGATCCCCACAGGACCCCCTCATCCTCAGTGATACTGCCCCCACAAGGCCCACACAGGACCCCTCATCCTCAGTGATACTGCCCCCACAGGGCCCCCACAGGACCCCCTCATCCTCAGTGACCCTGCCCCCACAGGGCTCCCACAGGGCCCCCTCATACTCAGTGACCCTGCCCCACAGGACCCCTTCATACTCAGTGACCCTGCCCCACATGGCCCTCACAGGGCCCCCATACTCAGTGACCCTTCCCCACAGGGCCCTCACAGGACCCCCTCATCCTCAGTGATACTGCGCCACAGGGCCCCACAGGACCCCCTCATCCTCAGTAATACTGCCCCCACAGGCCCCCACAGGACCCCCTCATCCTCAGTCACCCTGCCCCCACAAGGCCCCCCAGAGGGCCCCTCTTACTCAGTGATACTGCCCTCACAGGGATCCCCACAGGACCCCCTCATTCTCAGTGACACTGCCCCCACAGGGCCTCCACAGGACCCCCTCATCCTCAGTGACCCTGCCCCCACAGGGCTCCCACAGGGCCCCTCATACTCAGTGACCCTGCCCCACAGGACCCCTTCATACTCAGTGACCCTGCCCCACATGCCCCCACAGGGCCCCCTCATACAGTGACCCTGCCCCCACATGGCCCCCACAGGCCCCCTCGTACTCAGTGACCCTGCCCCCACAAGGCCCCCACAGGACCCCTCATCCTCAGTGATACTTCCCCCACAGGGCCCCCACAGGACCCCCTCATACTAAGTGACCCTGCCCCCACATGGCCCCCACAGGGCCCCCTCATACTCAGTGACCCTGCCCCCACAGTGCCCCCCACAGGACCCCCTCATCCTCAGTGATACTGCCCCACAGGGCCCCCACAGGACCCCCTCATCTTCAGTCACCCTGCCCCCACAAGGCCCCCAGAGGGCCCTCTCTTACTCAGTGATACTGCCCCACAGGGCCCCAACAGGACCCCCTCTATTCAGTGACCCTGCCCCCACAGGGCCCCACAGGACCCCCTCATCCTCAGTGACCCTGCCCCCACAGGACCCCGTCATACTCAGTGACCCTGCTCCCACAGCACTCCCTCATACTCAGTGACCCTGCTCCCACAGCAGCCCCTCATACTCAGTGACCCTGCCCTCACATGGCCCCCACAGGCCCCCATACTCAGTGACCCTGCCCCCATAGGGCCCCACAGGGCCACCACAGGACCCTCATCCTCAGTGACCCTGCCCCCACAAGGGCCCCCAGAGGGCCCCCTCTTACTCAGTGATACTGCCCCCACAGGATCCCCACAGGACCCCCTCATCCTCAGTGATACTGCCCCACAGGGCCCCACAGGACCCCCTCATCTTCAGTCACCCTGCCCCCACAAGGCCCCCAGAGGGCCCCCTCTTACTCAGTGATACTGCCCCCACAGGGCCCCCACAGGACCCCCTCATACTCAGGGACCCTGCCCCCACAGGGCTCCCATATGGCCCCCATACTGAGTGCCCCTGCCTCCACAGCGCCCTCATACTCAGTGACTCTGCCTCCACAGCACCCCCTCATACTCAGTGACCCTGCCCCCACAGGATCCCCACAGGTCCCCCTCATCCTCAGTGACCCTGCCCACACAAGGCCCCCAGAGGGCCCCTCTTACTCAGTGATACTTCCCCCACAGGGCCCCCTACAGGACCCCCTCATACTCAGTGACCCTGCCCCACAGGACCCTCCTACTCAGTCACTCCTGCCCCCACATGGCCCCCACAGGGCCCCTCTCATACTTAGTGACCTCTGCCCCACAGGGCCCCCACAGGAACCCCTCATCCTCAGTGATACTGCCCCCACAGGGCCCCCACAGGACCCCCTCATACTAAGTGACCCTGCCCCCACATGGCCCCCACAGGGCCCCCTCATACTCAGTGACCCTGCCCTCACAGGGCCCCCACAGGACCCCCTCATCCTCAGTGATACTGCCCCACAATACCCCCCAAGGACCCCCTCATCCTCAGTTACCCTGCTCCCATATGGCCCCCACAGGGCCCCCCTCATATTCAGTGACCCTGTCCCCACATGGCCCTCACAGGGCCCCCTCATACTCAGTGACCCTGCTCCCACAGCACCCCCTCATACTCAGTGACCCTGCCCTCACATGGCCCCAACAGGGCCCCTCATACTCAGTGACCCTTCCCCCACAGGGCCCCACAGGACCCCCTCATCCTCAGTGATCCTGCCCCACAGGGCCCCCACAGGGCCCCCCCTACAGGACCCCCTCATCCTCAGTGATACTGCCCCACACAGGGCCCCCACAGGACCCCATCATCCTCAGTCACCCTGCCCCAAGAAGGCCCCCAGAGGGCCCCCCTCTTACTCAGTGATACTGCCCCCACAGGATCCCCACAGGACCCCCTCATCCTCAGTGACCCTGCCCCCACTAGGCCCCCAGAGGGCCCCCTCTGACTCAGTGACACTGCCCCCACAGGGCTCCCACAGGACCCCCTCATACTCAGTCACCCTGCCCCCACAGGGCTCCCACAGGGCCCCCTCATACTCAGAGACCCTGCCTCCACAGCACCCCCTCATACTCAGTGACCCTGCCTCCACAACACCCACTCATACTCAGTGACCTTGCCCCAACAGGACCCCCACAGGACCCCCTCATCCTCAGTGACCCTGCCTTCACAGGACCCCACAGGACCCTCATACTCAGTGACCCTGCCCCCACAGGGCCCCCACAGGACCCCCTCATCTTCATTCACCCCTGCCCCCAAGTCCCCAGAGGCCCCTCTTACTCAGTGATTCTGCACCCACAGGGCCCCCACAGGACGGCCTCATACTCAGTCACCCTGCCCCACAGGGCTCCCAAAGAGGCTCCGCATTTAGGTTCTCTTTTTTTTTTTTTTCTCTACTTGTATGTTGTTTTAGGAACTATTGCACAGCACAACTCACCTACAGCCACCTGGAATTATACATCATCGGACATAACTGCCAGATCCTCGTTACCAGTGATTATCAGAGGTTCAACAACATCCCCCCTTAAATTGCGAGAACGCCGGACGCTCCTTGGATTGTTTTCGGGTCTGCCAAGCGGAAATTCCCCGATGTCTCGATGCAGCTAGCAGGTTGCACATTGCACCAAGCAAATAGAAAGGCTACAGCTGGAAAAAGCAGAGGTGGAGGTTTGTGCATTTACGCACATAACGACTGGTGCACAAACAGTAAGATCACCACCATAGTCTGCTTCCCGGACATTGAGGCAATGTCAGTCGTGTGTAGACCATTCTACTTGCCTAGTGAATTGCCTGTAGTGCTCATAACCGCTGTCTACATACCGCCGGATGCTAATGTTGGCTCAGCCCTTGCCTACCTACACAACTCAATCTCTGAACATCAACGGACATATCCAGAGGGAGTACACATCATCGCAGGGGACTTCAACAAAGCTTGCTTCAGAACTGTGCTGCCAAAATTTGTTCAACATGTGAAATGCCCTAAGAGAGGGAACAATACCTTGGACCGTGTTTACACAAATATTAAGCGAGCATACAGATCTGTTCCCCTCCCCCACCTGGGTATGTCGGATCACCTCTCCCTGCTCGTTGTTCCGGCATACACACCACTCAGGAAAAGGACAAAGCCCACCATCAGAACCATTAACACCTTGTCTGATAAAGCTCTGGCTCAGCTGACGGACTGTTTCGCCCTCACAGAGTGGAATGTCGTTGAACATGACAACCTAGAGACTCACACAGATGCAGTGCTTGGTTACATCACGCATTGCATGGACACTGTCACCACGAAAGTGGGTCCGGGTCTACCCCAACCGTAAACCCTGGATGACGGGTAAGGTTCAGTCACTGTCAAAGGCACGTAACTGCATACAAATCTGGATCAGGCTATGTACAGCAGAACAAGAGCAGACCTCAGAAAGGGCATCAGAGAGGCAAAACTGGACTATTCAAATCAGCTATCGGATCACCTCTCGGACAACAACCCCAGACAGGTATGGGAGGGCCTGAAACACATCACCAATTACAAAGGCAGCAGGGCAAATACAGAGAACATGGACATCTCATTAGCAGAAGAGCTAAACCACTTCTTTGCCCACTGTGAGAGTACTATAAACACCCTATCATGCACAGAGCAGTGAATCAGAGGAAAGCTGCTGGCCCTGATGGAATACCTGGGAGTGTGCTCAAGGCCTGTGCTGACCAGCTGTCCTCTGTGTTCACCAGAGTCTTCAGCCTCTCCCTGTCACAAGCCACCGTCCCTCACTGCCTGAAATCCACAACAATAGCCCCAGTCCCCAAGTCCACCACCATCAGTAGCCTCAATGATTACAGACCCATCGCACTGACACCAGTGGTTGCAAAGTGCTTTGAGAAGTTGGTCTGAAAGCACATAAAGGACTGCCTCCCCCAGCTTTGACCCCACCAGTTTGCCTACAAGGCAAATAGGTCCACTGAGGATGCAATTACCACTGCCCTCCACTCTGCCCTGCATCACCTGGAGGATCCTGGGACTTCAGTAAGGATGCTCTTCATCGACTTCAGCTCGGCTTTCAATACCATCATCCCAGACATCCTCATAGCCAAGCTGGTTGACCTGGACTGTCCCCCCCACTACATGTGCATGTATCAAAACCTTCACTGACCGCCTACAGTCTGTCAAGATTGGGAACCGGAGATCATCCACCCTGTCGCTCAGCACTGGCTCACCACAGGGCTGTGTGCTGAGCCCCCTCCTGTACACCATCTACACCAGTGACTGCACCCCACACATCCCTGCAACACCAAAATCAAATTCGCTGACGGCACCACTCTGGTAGGGCTAATCACAAAGGATGATGACACAGCCTACAGAGATGAGGTCCAGCGTCTGACAGAATGATGTGACAACAACCACCTCAACCTCAACGCCAGGAAAACCAAGGAAGTGGTCATGGACTTCCGCAGAACAAAAGCTGACCCCACCCCCCTCTGCATAAAAGGTGATTATGTGGAGAGGGTGTCCTCCTTCAAGTTCCTGGGGACCCACATCTCAGAGGATCTGTCTTGGACTACCGATACGACTGCCCTAGTTAAAAAAGCCCAGCAGGGCCTCCATTTCCTGAGGGTACTGAGATGGAACAGACTGCAGGCCGACCTGCTGGTGTCCTTCCATCGAGCCGCACCGAGAGCGTGCTGGTGCAAGCCATCCCGTGTGGTACGCTGGTTGTACAGTGGCCGATAGGGAGAGACTGCAGAGGGCCACCAGAACAGCAGAGAAAGTGATCGGCCGTCCACTCCTCCCTGGACTCCATCGCCAGCTCTAGGTGCTCACCAGAGCCAGGGCTATCACAAAGACCACCTTCATCCTAACCATCACCTAATCAACATACTGCCTCCGGAAAAGGTTCAGGTCCATCAGGTGCAAAACCAACAGACTGAAAAATAGCTTCTACCCGTGGGCAGTCAGAACCCTAAATGCACCAGAACACTGACACTTCTTCCACAGTCATGTCACCCTGCTGCTACTGTTGGACTAATGGTGACCATGTATGTATATGTGTATGCGAGAATGAGTGTGAGTGTGTGTGTGAACTTCCTCTGTACAGTCATCCTTCTGCTTCCATTGACTATGTCTTTGTGCAATATCTGTAGAAAAATGTACAATTACCAACTACTTCATAATACCACTTTATTTTTTTTTTACAGATCATAGCCCTTCCCCTTATTATTTATGATGCCATTGTAAATTGCCATTGTCTTGTATTGAATATTGCCATTGTATATACCAATGTCACTTGTACTTGTCACTATATTGTATATGTTGTTTTATATCTTGCACTGAAACATGTCACTTTCCTTGCACCTTGTGGCCTTGCCAGATAATTTCGTTGTTCAGGCAACTGTACAATGACAATAAACAGTCTTGAAGTCTTGAAGTCTAGTAACCCCTTTCCCACTACTCTACCCCTGTGTTTAACTCCTTACTCACTTTTCTACCCAGTGTTTAACCACCTTACCCACTATTCTACCCCAGTGTTTTACACTGTTGGGAGACAGTTTCGGAGAGCGGCACTGTGTTTGAGAATGTGTATTAGAATTACAAAGGGATGTTGCCGCATCCGACCAGGGCCAAATGGCGCCTCCTGTTAACGACCTGGTATCTGCCGCCTGTGGAACTTAGGGTTCCGATTACCATATCTGAGCCATCACATGCTAATGTATTTGCCGTAAACTGTATAAATGTTGACCACACATTGTAATCATTGAACATTTTTGCTCCATGCTTGTGTTCTTGGGCCGGCTGTGTAAGTAAAGTATCTGTCTTCAGCTGCGAACATGGGATCCGTCTTTCATTAACATGGTTGTTCTACTTATTTTGAGAATTTTATTGTTTACTAACAATTTGGCGCTGCGAGCAGGGTAGAGTTTGTCTCGAATTTCCTTCTGGTCTCCGTCTTGTGAAGCCAGGTGAGTATGTTGATGTTACCATCTCATAGTTCACGTAATCGCAGGAGATAGACCTGTAGGAACTTGAGCACTCTACCTAGTGGTACGAATCTGTTAAATATGTTGAGGGAGTTCCGTGATCAATAGTTAAAGACTTTTTCTTGTTAAATGTGTATCTTGTGATAGATGTCATATTCTTTCATTTTTTTCAGAGTTTAATGTCTGTTTGAAGTTCGTCATGAGTCTGAAGTTTCGTTCGTCCTGTTTAATCTGTCCATTCGGATAGTCTGGTCAGTTTAAATTGTCCATTCGTATGGTTCGTGCTGTTTCATTATAATAGTCTAGATCGTTTGAATTGTTTTTCTTGTTTAAACATTGTCTATCGTTTCGACCCAATCGGAGGCCCAGGGATCTGGGCAGGACACCTTGTGGATGTTCGGGAGGACCCCAAGGTTGTTTTTTGTGTGACGCTTGGGGCAGTTCGGGAGGATGCCAAGATCGTTTATGATTTAATACCCTGGGGATCTGGGGTGGTTATCTTGGGGCAGTTCGGGAGGACGCCAAAATTGTTTTATGATTTAATACCCAGGGCATCTGGGGTTGGTTATCTTGGGGCAGTTCGGGAGGACGGCAAGATTTTGTGTTTGAATACTCAGAGGATCTGGGTTGGACATCTTGGGGCAGTTCGGGAGGACGCCAAGTTGTTTTGATTAATGTTTTGTGTTTTATGTTTGGTCCGATTGGGGTTAACCCGGTGGGACTGGGCAAGCAACAGTCTGCAGGTCCCCGGAAAGCGCGCTTTGTGTCCGGCGTAGATTCAGGTTGACCCACTGGGGGACCCAGGGATTTGGGTAAAATTTTTGCGGAGGTTCGGAGAACTTGCCGTTGTGTACTTGCCGTTGAGAGGCAAGGGTTTTGTTTTTGCCCGGGAGGAAGGTCAAATGGTGAGTTAGTGGGACTGCAGCCATAACTGCCAGGAATCACGCCACTGTCTTTTTGTTTTCCTTGTATGTTGTTTCATGTGTAATGTGTTGGCCAATAAAGGTACTATAGTCGTAACTTCATAACTATAATTATATGTGTAATTATAGGCTATGGCTAATCGTCTTCTATTTAAAATCACGATAATATTAGCCTATATATAACCTGATAATAAAATAATAATAATAGTTAGAGATACATGTTTGGTCAGTTCAAATTGTCTTCATGGATTAATTGTTGTCTGTTGTGTTTTTGGTCCATCAGAGACCCACGGGGTGAGGTTATTGCCTACCTGGGTTGTTTACCTTATGAATTTCCTTTGAGGATTTACAAGGTTTTGTGTTTGGCCGACGGGAGGCCCAGGTAAGACCTCTGGTTCCTGGAAACTAGGTGAGTTAAGATACAACCTAGGAAAGTGTCTGACGCCAATCTGATTGTTTTTGACGGCATCGGGTACTTGGGTGAGGAGGCTGCAGCCTTCCTGGGAAGTTGCATAATTTTTGAAAAGGATTGTCGTGGAGGTCTGTGTCTCTTTGTCTTTTTTGTGAAGGACCCGGGGTGGCCGCTCAGTAATCTAGTTTTCGCAGTTATCATGTGCTTTACGGTTTTCTGGGAAGCTAGGGGTGGCAAGTTTCACTTAGATAGTAGATGGCGCCATTGTCATTTATGTTGTGTTGTTAATTCAATGTTTTGTACTGACCAAACGTGAATTTATAATCATATTTTATTATACGACACTCATTCAATATAATGTCATATATACAAAAGCTATGGTTTCGCGAGCCGCATTCGACTTTTGGCCCTGCTGTGGCTCCTACCAGCTAGGGAAAAAGAAGTGAAGTACAAAAGAATTTTTCAAAATTAAATCAGCTGTTTCATATGTATTTACGCTATGCTCTGCAGCGTATCATTTATGTACGCTATCACTATGCTCTGAATGATTAACCTGAATGTTGGCCACAGTAAAATTTTTGTTGCAAATATCCAAACTTTGTCCACTAAAAATATGGATACACCTGCATCCACCGCCAAAACCTCCTCATCCTCCCGCATGTTCTTCCTGCAGGCGACTTATCAACAAAAGTTCACAAGACCATAAATTGTGAATATTTGCAGCGAGCAATCACAGCAATGCAAACTGCATTGGGGAAAGATTCGGTGAATTCAGTAACCATGCCATCTTGAAAACTGAACTTGCCGACATAGCTGATAAAGACTTATGGATGGCCAAATTCAAAGAATGACCACTGACCTGGAGGATGAAGCCCGACAGCCGGCTCTTCTCTCTCAGGAGGACAAAAGATTGAGAGCCCCAAAGCCGACAAACTTATTTGACACGTGGAATGCCATTCCTGACCTGTATGTGAAATTATGAAAAAGTATGCTTATAGTCCTGTCCATGTTTGACCACATACTTTTTTGAGCAGGTTTTCTAACATGAACCACATAGTCCAAACTCTGCCTCGCCTTTGCTGATGACAGCCTGCAGTCCTGCATGAAGATCAAATTCACTTCTTGCAGCCCCGATAAGAAGAAGTTTAGAAGTAACGTTTCAGAAACAGAAATCACATTAAAAAGGTGAGAACAGTGTCATTTATATGCTATCATTTTATATATATTTAGTCTATTTTCGACACTGAGCTAGATTTCTTGTATGCCCATGCAGGCTGAACGGTTGATCGCTGTGTGATGAAAACAGAAGGGGGAAGACGTGTACCTACAAGGGCACACTGAAATGGACTTAAGTCATAATTATGTACAAGCTGTATTCATGTTTACTCTTTTTTATTTTAAAATTATCTGGCTACTGCTGTATGTTTTATTTATTTCAAAGTGGATTATTTTCATTTGATTAATTTTCCACAAGGGAGAGGACTCAAGTAGCCCCCAAAATTGTGTTTTATTTTAACGTAGGCATGCACAGCATACCAGTGTTGTTTTTTTCTTCTTCAGAGGTCCAGAAACAAAGTCAGAAACATTTCTGAAGACTCTTGGTATCCTGCAAAGTTAATGGACATGGTTTTCTATCATATTGAGTGGAAAACTGAGAAATTTCTGTGGCAATCCTATTGTGATGTATTATAATTACCTAACGAATATTTCCATCTTGTGGCTTTAAAGCAACTACATTCTAGTTTCTAATTTTACAATTAGCTTCGTCGCAATTGGTGATCTAAACAACGTAATGACGTAGAACTAAATATAGTCACTTGCTTTGGCGAATTTCGGGCTTTCCGGAAGAATTCAAGAAGCTATTTCCTACTTCATGTGGAGTCCTTGTGAAAGCATTGCTTGTAAGTTTCTTCCATACGATATTGTAAAAGCAATTGTTTCTTTAACTTTTTGTCAGAAGCCTATGTTAAATACCTTTGAATACGAGGCATATTGTTAGCTTGTTGTGTGGTAAAACGAGTTGTTAAATGTAGTAGCTTGCTAACCTACGTCTCAGTACCCAAGGCTGTTATCCAAATCTGTTTATCACTGTTGTTTTAGGGATTTAGTCATTTATCAGTACATATGGAGTTTTATGAAGCCATAGTCATATTTTTCAGTGAACATAATGCTGTAGAAATGCATGGCTACGATCTTTTCATTTTGTTTTGGTAAAGGATTCTTGAAGCAAATCAAAGGAAGATAACTAAGCTATCCTTCTGTGCCATGTATTTAGCATGATAGTGAATACTATTTGTATTTATTTCAGTTCACACCTTCAAAGGAAGCTCTTCAGAACAAAAAGGGACAAGACTTTCTTTGGGTGTTTGTCTGTCTATTTATATGCGCAGCCATGCGCATTGAGAATGGAATACCAATGTTTTTTTCAATTTTTGAGGTAAGGCTATACAATCTTATGCTTTTCCTGATTTCTGGGGAACTACACTTTTCCCATTTACTCTCCTCAGAAAGATTTCTGATGAATTTTGATATCCTGGGAAAAGGGACATGGTTTTCGATCATTCAGTGGAAACTGAGAAAGTTTTGGTGGCAATCCAGTTAATCTAATTCTTGAGGTAAGGCAATTGTTCTGAACTCATTGCAGTTCTCTATGGCGTTCTTTTTTTTGTGAGAGCCATCTCATGGTTGTTTTTTTTTTTATTTTTATTGCGCTTACAGCAATCCTGTACAGGTGTTATGGCAGGGAAGAACGATGTTTATTACTGTTGCAGGCAAGGCAGAAGCTTTTCAGTATCGCCATCAATCTTTTTTTCTTTGTTTGTTACACAGTGTCTGTCAGTATTATTTTATACTTTAAGAGCAGCTATCTTTTATTCTATCCTCTGTAAAGATAGTGCTGAATAACAAAGTCAAGCTTTGTACAACTACACTTTTCCCATTTACTTTCCTCAGAAATACACCAATGTTTAACCCCTTCCAAATTCTACCCAGGGTTTAATCTCTTACCACTCTTCTTCTTGCCCAGTGTTTACCTACCCAACCCACTATTCCACTTTTAGCGATCAAGGGGTTAAACACAGGGTGGGAACAGTGGGTTGGGCAGGGGACCATTCTCGCCAGTAAGCGAACTAACCACGATTCTCCTACCCAGTGTTTAATCTTCTATCACGGGCCTCCTGAGTTTTTATCCTCTTCCAGACGATTCCATCTCAAACAATCCTCTTCTCATTCTCGCCCAGTGTTTAAGCTCTCCCCACTCACGATTCTACCTTCAGTGTTCAAACTCCTGCCTAATATTCTACCCTGTTTTTGCTCTAACCATTTCTTTTCATCAAGTGCTTACCCTAAACCCACTTGATTTCACCCCAGTGTTTAACTCCTGTTCCTACAATTCTACCTCTAGTATTTAACCCTCTTATTCACTTTTTCAAACCCCAATGTTTAATTCTTAACTTCATATTCTGCCCCAGCTATCTCTTGATCATTATTCATCTCCAGTGTTTACTCTCCTAGTCAGTCATCTTTACCCAGTGTTTAACTCAATCACCATTCAATGGCAGTAAGCTACCTCCTGTTACAATTTTTCTTTTGTAAACGCGTGATTAAACTTCATTCTCTCCATTTCGCTCCCAGTTTTTAACCCCTGCCTAACGCTTCCATTCCAGGTTTAACCTCTTGCCTACTGTTCTACTCCTGTCTAACTTTCTTAATAATTGTTTTACCCCAGTGTTTCACCCCCACAATACTATTCTGTAACTCACTATACTTACCTCTGTCTCTGGGTGATACCATCCAGTTTATCATCATCTCATGCAAGAACTCAAAGTGGTGTTTTGACATCAAGTTGACCAGTTCTCCAAGAATATTTTCATGTGAGCTCTTGGGCATGGATTTTTCTCATCGCATTTATCGTACCTCCAGTGTGTAAATCTCTTACTACTATTGAACCCTAGTGTTTAACTCCTTCACTGCACATTCTACTCCTATATACTCCTCTCACTCTTTTTTCCCCATGTTTAACCCCCACCTAATGCCATTCTAACTCGTGTTTAACCCTCTAAACCTAATTTTTCTTACTCCAGTGTTTTTACTCCTCCCACTCACGATTCTACTCCCAGTGTTTTACCCTCCCACTCAACACGATTCTACCCTGCAGAGTTTAACTCCCCTGCCTAATATTCTACCCTAGCATGTATCTTCTCCTAGTCACGACTTCACCTCAGTGTTTAACCCCCAACCCACCATTCAATGGCAGGTTGATCTTCATACACTTTTTGGCGTTGATTATCCCCTTTACTTCCCATTCTGCCTCTAAGTTTAACCTCTACTAACTGGTTTCAATTCTGTGGTTTAACTCCTTGCTCACTTGTCCACTGGGTCTAACCTTCTTATTGACGTGAGCTGTAACTCAGTGTTTCACCTCTACAACACTATTCTAACCCACCATAGCCCACTTCTTCTGTCTCCTGGGTGATACCATCCTGTCACTATCATCCCCATGCCAAGAACTCGTCAAAGTGGTAGTTTTGACAAACAAGCTGACCTGCCTCCGAGAACATTGTAGCGTGAGTCGGGCGCAGTGATTTCCTCACCCACGATTCTACTCCCAGTGTGTAACTCCCCACTACTATTGAACCCCAGTGTTTAACTCCCCACCCAATATTCTACCCCAGTGTTTAACTCTAACCCAAAATTCTTCCGTAGGTTTTGCCTTCCCACCTACGATTCTACCTCAGTGTTTCACCCTTCCTCACCTTGTCTCCCAGTGTTTAACCCCCCTTTTACCCACTATTCAACTCGTGGTTTAACCCCAAACCTACTTTTCTACCCCAGTGTTTTTACCCTCCCACTCACGATTCTAATTCTGTGTTTAACCCCCTGCCCAATATTCACCCTAGTAAGTTACTCCTAGTCATTGATTCTACCTCCCCAGTGTTTAACTCTGAACCTATCATTCAATGGTAGTAAGGTTACACTTCCTACACACTTCTTTTGTAAACGTGTGATTAACCCCTCTTACTCTCCTTCTGCCCCAGTTTTTAATCCCCTACCAACTGTCTACCCCAGGTTTAACCTCTGCTCACTGTCTTCACCCTTGGGTCTAACTTGATTGGATTGTTTACCCTAGTAAGTTTCTACCCTCCCATGTCACTATTTCCTAATCACTATACTCACTTGTCTCCCTGTGATACCATCTGTCACTATCATCCAAGTTAAGAAATCCTCAAGTGGTAGGTTGATAATAAAAGCTTCTCGACTGCCTCCCGAATATTTGCAGCGGAGTCGAAGGCAGATTTTTCACCACGATTCTACCCAGTAACCTCTACTTCAATTATTGAACTCCTCTAGTACACACTTCTACCCATTATTCACCCAGTGTTAATCTCATGAACCCAAAATTCTTCCGCAGTGTTTTACCTTCCACTCATTTATTCTACTCCTCAGTGTTGAACTCCCAAGCCCAATATTTCTACCTTGTTTTTATAAATTCCAACCCAATTTCACTCCCAGTGTTTCAATTTCTTCCTCACTTTTTCTACCCCTGTGTTAAACCCTCTTATTCTCTATTTCACCCTCTTGTTTAACTCCCAATCACTATTCTAAGACAGTGTTTAACCTTTACGCCTCTTTCTACCCCCAGTGTTTAACCCTACCTACGATCACTCCACTTACCTGCCTCGCCGACTACATCACCTCGCTACTGAAGAAAACCACCATGGACTCCTAGCATCTATAGCTACTGCCCTGTGTCTTTCTCCTCTCTTGAAATCCTCTTGAGCGTAAGGGTCATATCAACTGTCTTCTCCTTTTTCTTGTAATAACCATGATCTACCAGTCTATTCAGACCGTCACTGGACTGGAGACTGCACTTCTCTCGAGTGAATCTTCCACACTACGACTGCCTCCCTTTTCCATTCGGATCCTCCTGGACCTATCGGCTGCCTCGACACTGGAGCCAACTACCTATCCTCCTGTCCTCGCCATTAAGCCAATCCGGCACCAGACGGGCCGGATTTCGAGTCCACTTTGTGGTCATCTTTTCTAGGTTTCGGATGGGTGGTATCGGGCACCATCCACGGTGACAGGATTTCAAGGCCCTGTTCTTGGTCCACTGCCTTCACTTCCGTTATACTCCTTTGTCTTGGACTCGTCATTCTGGCCTATGCTTTGTCCCTCCATTGTTATGTGTTGATGGCACCCAACTTTTTCTCGCTCTCTCTCCTTTCACCTTCCCGCTTCGAATTTCTGCCCTGGATATGCAGAGCTGATGGACACCTCCACCATCTTAAGCTTTCTCCAACCCAGATAAGCCAGGGCCTCTTCTCTTCCCGCTCCATCCTCTCATCGCTTGATCTTCTCCAAGGACCCTGGGTGACACCCATCCTGTCAGCATCATCCTGCGCCAATCCCAGGCGGTAAGCAGCACTAAGCTGGCTCCCTCCCCGAGAACATCGTAGTGTGAGTCGGGGCGGCAGATTTTTTCCCTTTACCCACTTTTCGACCCCAGTGTTTAACCCCATCCCCACTATTCTACCCATTAACCTCCCAACCCACTTCATCTACCCTTCTGTGCTTTGACTCACCCACTATTTTACCTCAGTTGCTTAACCCCTGCTCCCACTTTTCCTCAGTGTTTAACCTCCTTATCACTGTCCAATCCTCAGCGTTTAACCCCTCTTCTCTCCCAATTCTACCTCAGTGTTTAATTCTCTCATCACCATTCTGCATCTCCAGTGTTTAACCCCCAACCCACTATTCTACTCTATGCTTATTCTCCTACTCACTGTTTACCTCTAAAGTGTTTAACTCCCCTTATTCACGCTTTTTCTACTCCCATTAGTTACGCAACCTCTATTCACTCCTACTCCAGTGTTTTACCTTCCAACCTAACATTCTACCATGTTTATAACCCTGTCTCTTGATCTCACCTCCAGTGAGCGAACCCTTATTTTTCACTTTCAAACCTCTGTAAGTCACATTTCTCATAACTCATATCTCTGCTCCCAGTGTTAAACCTCCCTACTCACTATTCTACACCCAAGTAAGAACTCCACCACTATTCTACCCTAGTTTTAAACCCTAACCTTGGAAGATTCAATTCCAGTGTTTAACCCCTCCCACCCACGATTCTCCCCTGCGTTTCACCCTTCTACCACCACTTAACCCTCGTGCTTAACTTCTCCCTATTTTTACCCCCAGTGCTTAACCCCCTTACTCACATCTCTCTTCCCCAGTGTTAAACCCTAACCCACTTTTCTACCTCTAGCAGCTTCATCCTGATTCATTGGATTCTTGACCCTCAGCATGAATCCCGCTTCACTCACTTTCTACCCCAGTAAGCCACCTCTTACCCACTGTTCTCCCAGTGTTTAACCCTCCAACTGAAAGACACTGTTCCCAGTGTGTATCCCCCAACCTACGATTCTTCCTTCCAGTGTTTAACCTTCTTCACTATTATTATTCACCTCATTGTTTAACCCTGACCCAATTACACCAATGTAAGCAACCCTCTACTCAGTATTCTACCTCAGTGTTTTACCCCCTTACTCATGATTCTACCCTGCAGTGTTTAACCCTGTTCAGTTTATTTTACCCCAGTGTTTTACCATTTATCTACTTAGTGTTTAACCCCTTACCTCCCTATTCTACCCCAGGCCAACCTCTGTTCCTGCTTTTATCTCCAGTGCTTAACCCTTATTCATGATTCACTCTGCTTAACCCCCAACCCACGATTCTGCCTCATGTTTCACCCACCTACCCACAATTCACCCAGTGTTGAAACTCCTTCCTTGGCCAATTATACCCAAGTGTTAAACTCTTTTCCATTCAACCTGTAGTGTTTCTAACTCCCTAACTAATATTTTACCCAGGCTTATCCTCTAACTGACTTCACTGCAAGTGTTTACTCCCAACCCACTTTTTTCACCTTTAAAGCGAACCCCTAACTCATATCATTTTTAACTGTGTTTAAACCCCCTGATTCACTTTTTCAACCCAGTGCTCTACTCTCTTAACTTATAGCTTCCGCCCCCAGTGTTTAAAACCTCAAACCTAATGACATGGCTCCAGTGTTTAACCTCTGCTCATCTACTCCCAGTGTTTCACCACTGCCTTGCTTTTCACCCCAGTGTTGAACCCTTCTTATTCATGATTCTACCTCAGTGTTTAACCTCTACCTACTTTTCATCTTCAGTGTTTTACCCTCCTACCTACTATCCTCTCCCAAAAAGGAACCCTTTTCCTAATTTTTCTTCCCATTGTTTAACCTTTACTCACACTCCTGCCCAGTGTTTAACTCTGCCTACTGTTCCTTCACACTCAGTGTCGAATCTTCTTCCCCACTATTCTACTCCTAGTGTTTATCCTTTCTTTCCCATTCTTTCTCCTTTCACAACCCTCTCTACTAATTTCTATTCTTCAGTGTTTAAACCTAACCACTATTTCCTACCCCCTGTAAGCGAACTCCCCTGACCCACTGCTTTTCCCCAGTGTTTAACCCTCCAACCTCGCACACTACCCTTTGTGTTTAACCCTTACTCACGATTCTACATACCTCACCTACCTCACGACTACATCACTCCTGCCACTGAAGAAAACACCATGGCCCTCTGTTATCCATAGCGTCGCCTTTAAGGCCCCTTCTCCCTTTCTCTCCAAAACTCTTGAGTATGCTGCTCTAACTGTCTCTCTTCCTTTCTCAGAATTACCTGCTGAGTCCTACCAGCCTGGCTTCAGACTCCGTCACGCGATTTCGAGACTGTACCTCCTTCGTCAGTGAGAATTTCCACACCGTTCCCAGCCTCAGTATTTAATCCTCTTATCACTGTCTTACCTCCAGTGTAACCCCTCTAATCTAATTATTCTACTCCCAGTGTTTAACCCCTACCACTTCCTTCTTCCCAGTGCTTAACCCTCTACTAATTTCTTTTCCCCAGTATTTAACCCCCTTACTCACTGTCTACGCCAGTGTTTAACTCCACCCAACTTATTCTACCCAGTGTTTAATCCCCAACCCAATATTCCACCCTCAGTGTTGGCACCCACTCTGCTTCTGACTGTTCATCTCAGTGTTTCACCCTGCCTACCATTCTACCCCAGTGTTAACCACCTTTTAATATTTTACCCTATAACTTCTTTTGGCCCATTCTTCCTACCCTCTTTGTGCGAACTCCCAACCCAATGATTCTACTCCTGCTTTTTACCCCTTCTTACTCACTCTTCTGCCACAGTATTTAACCACCTCCAACCGTGATTGTCCCCAATGTTTAGTCCTCTTATTCACTATTCTGTTCCAGTGATTAACCCCTTTATCTATCTCTACCCCAGTGTTTTACCTCTTCATCCAGTATTATACCCCAGTATTTTAGCCTTTCTTCCTACATTCTACTCCCCAGTATTTAACCCCTTTCTTCTACACAGATTCTACCTCTGTGTCTAACCCCCCAAAACTTCATCTTCTACCCCAGTGATTAATTCTTTATTTCTATTATATCCCACCTCTGTGCATGAATTCTCCACCCACTGTTATACCCAGCATTTTTGCCCTTTCCCCATTATTCACCCCCAGCATGCAACCCCTTGACATGATCTCCTACCTGTGTCTAACCTCTTACTTCATGTTCTACCTCAGTGATTAACCTCTTATCCACGAGATATTCACCAGTATTTTACCCCTTTTCCTCTCTTCTTTCTTCCAAGTTTTTTAACCAATTTTATTTCTGCATTCACCTCTGAGGTTGAACCCCCCCACCTAATATTCGTATCCAAAGTGTTTTACTCCTTCTACTATTCTACCTCTGCAGTGTTTAGGGCCTCATCCCATTTTTCTTGTTCCCAGTGTTTACTCCCTTTCCCAACATTTACCCAACTGTTTAACCTCTTTGCCATAATTCTATTACCTGCGTTTAGCTCCTCTTTACTCACTATTCTACCAGTGATGAACCCCATCCTAATAATTTCACCCTCATGTTGAACTTCTTTAACCTAATTTCTCACACCCCAGTGTATTACCTTTCTACCCACAATTCCTACTCCTGTACTTAACCTCTTTTTCCACTCTTTCTATGCCTGTTTTAAACCCCCTCAACCAACTATTTTAGGCCCAGTGTTTAACCCTTTCTCCTAGACTGTTCTTGCCCAGTGTTTAACCTCTTCACACTCCTACTCTGTGTCAATTTACTTCAATATTTCCATCTCCCAGTGTTTAACCCTAATCACTTTTCTACCCTAGCGCTTAACTCCCGTTCCTCTGTCTCCAACCCAGTGTTTAACCCCCTTTATTCATTTTGTTCTCTGTGTTTAACTCCTGTTATTTAATATTCATTCTAGTGATTAACTTCATTAAACCAATTCTACCCTCTCATTTAACCCCAACCCACTTTCTACCCCAGTGTTTTGCCCTCTTTCCCACTCTTATACGCCTGTGTTTAATCTCAATCCACTTTTCTTTTTTGCCTAGTGTCTAACCCTCCAAATCCACCATTCTTCCTCGCTTTTACCTTCTTGCCATAATTTACCTCTCTAGTTTCTAACTTCATTTAATATCTTACCCCAATGCCCACCAAAATAATCCCACTATTCTAATCAGGTTTACCCTACCCATGACTAAATCCCAGTGTTTTAACCACTGCTCCTAATGACTTTCTCTTGTCTTTAACCCTTACCCACTTCTTTTCTACCATTGTGTTTAACTCCCAACCCAGGATTCTACCTCTAGTACCAACCTTCCTACCACGATTCTACTCTGCAGTGTTCAACCCCCTAACTTAATATTTACTCCCAGTGTTTCACCTCTACACACGATTCTACTCCTCAGTGTTTAACCCTTTACTAATGATTCTACCTCTGTCTTTAACCCTCCCAACCTACTATTCTACCTTATGTTTTTGCCTTTCCTACTTCCCCCTCTATACGCTCTGTGTTAACCCTGATCTGCAATTTTTTCCCACTTTTGCCCAGTGTCTAAAACCCTTCTAACCACCATTCTTTCCCCAGTTTTTATCCTTCTTGCCAATTCTACCCTCAGTTTCTAACCTCTTAATTTTAATATTCACTCCTAATGTTACCCACCAACCCACTATTCCCACTCCCAGTGTTTACCTTCCTACCCATGATTGTACCCCAGTGTTAACCACCGTCTCAAGCGATTTCTACCTCCAGTCTTTAACCCCCTTACCCACTTTTCTACCATTGTGAGTTAATCTCCAACCCAGGATTTCACTCCCAGGTTCAACCTCCCACTCACGATTCTACTACAGTGCTCCATCCCCAACCCACTATTCTCAATTTCTGTTAACTCTTTCCCACTTCTACGCCTGTGTTTCACCCTCTAACCCACGATTCTACCCCAGTGTTTAAGCCTTATTTGGGTAAATTCTGCCCCAGTGTTTAACTCCCCTTAACCACTTTTCTACCCTCGTGGTTTATTCCCTCAAACTAACTATTCCACTCCAGTGTTTAACCCTACCCACAATTCAACCTGGGTGTTTTAATTCTTCCTACCCACTTTTTTTCTGCCCAGTGCTTAACCCTGTCTAACTATTCTACTCCCCAGTATTTAACTCCCCCACCCACTATTCTACCCCAGTGCAGTTGAACCACTTACTCCCCTAATTCTAATTTCAGTGTTTAAACCACTTACCATCACTATTCTACCCCAGTGTTTAACCTCCTTGACTAGTTATTCTGCCCCAGTGTTTGCTAATCTACTATTCTAACTAGGTGAAGTACTTCCTGACTCACGTTTTTGCCCAGTGTTCAATCCTTCCACCTACGCATTGCACCTTCTGAGTAACCCACCAACCCAGGATTTTATCCAGTGTTCAACCTTTATTTCCTCTTTATTCTACCAAGTAAGCTAACCTCCTGACTTAATATTTTCTGCCCCAGTGTTTAACCACCACTTTACCCACTTATCTACCCCAGTGTTCAAACCCCCAACCCACCATTCCTACCCCAGTGTTCTACTACCCTTCCCACGATGATTCTACTACCTCAGTGTTTAACCGCTGAATAACTATTCTTCCCCAGTGCTTTAACCCCTTATCCACTTATCTCTACCCCAGTGTTTTATCCTTTCCCCTATTCTTCCGAGGTGTTTCACCACCTTACCACGATTCTACCTCAGTGTTTTTAACCCTATCTCTCTATTCTACCTCAATGCTTAACTCCTTTATTCATTTTTTTTTACCTCTAGTGTTTAACCCCCTTTCCTGCTTATTTCACTCTCAGTGTCTTTACCTCTACAGACTTTTCATTCCATTGTTTAACCTTATCACTCTTCCTTTGTCAGTGTTTTACCCCCTTTCCTATTTTCACTCCCCAGTGGTTAAACCCCTACTCACTATTCTACCTAGATGTTTAACCTCTACTTAATCACTTTCTTTTCCCACTTTTCAGCCCAGTTTTAACCTCTTACCCACTGTTCTACCTTTGAGTTTCTATCTTGCCTCCTTTTCCCCAGTGTTGAACCCTCTTCTATTCTACCCCTTGAACCCTTCCTAAATTTTCTGCCCCAGTGCTTCTAACCCCCCTTACCCGTATTCTCCTGCCTTGTGTTTTAAACTTAAACTAACTTTTCTACCTCAGTGTTTAACCCCTTTCCCAAGAATCTTCCCCAGTGTTTAACCCCCTTACTCCACAATTCTACCCCAGTGTTTAACCCCCAACCCACTATTCTACCCCAGTGTTTAACCCCCTTTCCACTATTCTACCCCAGTGTTTAACCCCCTACCCACTATTCTACCCAGTGTTTAACCCCCAACCCACTATTCTACCCCAGTGTTTAACCCCCAACCCACTATTCTACCCCAGTGTTTAACCCTCTTATTCACGATTCTACCTCAGTGTTTAACCCCCAACCCACTATTCTACCCCAGTGTTTAACCCCCAACCCACTATTCTACCCCAGTGTTTAACCCCCAACCCACTATTCTACCCAGTGTTTAACCCCCAACCCACTATTCTACCCCAGTGTTTAACCCCCAACCCACTATTCTACCCCAGTGTTTAACCCCCAACCCACTATTCTACCCCAGTGTTTAACCCCCAACCCACTATTCTACCCCAGTGTTTAACCCTTACCCACGTTCTACCTACCTCACCTACCTCATGACTACATCCACCCTGCTACTGGAAGAAAACCTGGACCCCTCTGTTATCCATAGCTACTGCCCTGTGTCCCTTCTCCCTCTCCAACCTCTCTTTGAGCGTGGTGCCTCTCAACTTCCTTTTTTTTCAGAATAACCTTTGACCCCACCAGTCTACCTTTCAGACCAGGTCACTGGACTGAGACTGCACTTTCTCGGTGAATGAATCTCACACTGCACAGACTGCCCCTCTTTCTTCCATTCGGATCCTCCTGGACCTATCGCTGCCTTCTCACACTGTCAACCACTCCATCCTCCTGTCCTCGCTGGCTGCTTTTGGGATCTGCACCGCCTCTTGGCCGGATTGAGTCCTACCTTTTCTGACGCCTCCTTTCAGTTTGCCTGAGATGGGTGAGCAGCCGGCACCCCATCTGCTTTTGCTGCAGGGAGTTCCATCATTGCTTGTCCTGCACCATTGTTATGCTGATGACACCTAACTCTTTCTCTCATTCTGTCCTTTCTGACTCACGGGTCTCTGCTCTGATCTCTGCTTGTCTCTGGGATATTCAGAGCTGCATGGACACCCACCATCTGCTTCAAACCAGACAAGTCAGAGCTCCTCTTTCTTTCCCTGCTCCATCTCTTCCATCGTGGACCTCTCCATGACCCTGGTGTGATACCTTATCTCTGTCACCTCATCCTCGCTAAGAACCTGGAAAGGGACAGCAAACTGACCGCTCTCCAAGAACATCGCAGCGGTGAGTCGGCGCGTGCAGATTTTTTCCTCACCCGATGCTACTGAGTGTTTTAACCATCCTACCACTATTCTGTCCTCTCAGTGTGTGACTCTCAGACTCACTATTGGACCTCAGTGTTTAAACCTCCTAACTCACATTCAACCTCTCACTGTTTAACTCCAACTAAATATTCTACTTCCCAGTGTTTAACCCACAACCCGATATCATCCTTACCGCAGGTTTTTCCCCACAATCTACCTTAGGTCTTATCCTCTTTTCCCTACTCTTTTCTCCTTTCTTTGCGTTAACTCCCTCACTGTTACTTTTCTACCCCCAGTGTTTAACCTCTTTCCCACGATTCTACCTCAGTGTTTTATCCCCTTCCCACTATTCTACCCCAGAGTTTAACTTCCCCTATACTAACTATTTTACCCAAGTGTTTAACCTCTAGCCCACTATTCTACTCCCCGTATTTATTTCCCCAACCCAGGATTCTACTCCCAGTGTTCAACCCTCCTACCCACACTTACTCCCAGTAAGTTAAAACTCCTTTTCACTTCTTTTCTCCCCAGTGTTTTCTTATCCCTTCATTAATACCCTGCCCCAGGGTTTAACCCTCACCCACTATTCTACCTAAAGCTTTTACTCCTGCCCACAATTCCCCCCAGTATTTAACTTCCAACCCACGATTTATCCTCCTTGCAGTGTTTTAACCCTGGTCTTGCTTCTTCTACCACAGTGTGTAATAATCCCCTTTCTAATTTCTGCCCCAGTGATTTAACCCTTTCCCACCTTTTATGCCTCCTTGTGGTTTCACCCCAACCTAGCTTTCTACCCCAGTGTTTAACTGTCAGATTTACCACATTACCCTGTGTACCTCCTTCCCAATGTTTACTCCAGAGTTTAAATCCCTTCACACACCTCTACCCCTGTTAATTCTTACTTCACTGTTCTTCCCAGTGTTTCACCTCCTTTTCCTACCTATCCTACCCCAGTATTTAACCCTTCCTGATTTTTCACTCAGTGTTTATCCTCTCTTATTCATAATTTTACCCCAGTGTTTTTATCCCCTTTACTCACTATTCTACCTTGTGTTTTACTCCTTTTGCTGTATTCTGCCGAGGTGTTTAACGCCCATTCCCGCTTCTTTCTACCTCGCCAGAGCTTCACCTTCTTCCCATATTCTGCTCCCAGTGTTTAACCCTTCTTCCCACTATTTTCCCAGTGTTTTAACACTTTGCTAGCATTCTACCCCAGTGTTTAATCCCCAACCGACATTTCAAACCCCCAGTGTTTTACTCCCTTTTCACTATTCTACTCCCAGTGTTTACTCCCTTTTCCCAACATTTACCTAATCTCAGCTTCACCCTTTGCCACACCTTCTACACCTGTGTTTAGCTCCCTATCACTATTCTACCCCAGTGATGAACCCCCATCCATTAATTCACTCTGTGTTTCAAGCCCTAACTCACTTCTTCTCCCAGTATTTTACCTTTTCCCACTGTTCTACCCCCATTGTTTAACCCCAACCAAGGATTCTACCCCAGTGTTTTTAACCCCTGAACCCACTATTTCTACCTCAGTGTTTAACCCTCAACCTATCTATCTCTACCCCAGTGTATCACCTTTCTACTCAAATTCTACCCCAGTGTTTAACCCTTCTCTTTCCCACTCTTCTATGCCTGTGTTTAACTCAATCCACTATTTTAGCTCCAGTGTCATACTCCTCCAACCACTATTCTTCCCCAGTTTTAACCCCTTGCCACAATTCTTCCCTCAGTTTCTAACCTCTACTTAATATTCTACCCTAATGTTTTACCCACCAACCCACTATTCTAATTCCCAGTGTTTTACCCTCCACCATTATTGTATCCCAGTGTTTAACCACTGCTTCCCGTGATTCTTCCCAGTGTTTAACTCTACCCACTGTTCTACACCAGTGTTCTGCTCCTCTACCTACGATTCCTCTCTCAGTGTTGAAACTCCTTATTCATTATTGTTTCCCCAGTGTTTAACCTCTCTTACTCACTTTTTCTACCCCCAGTGTTTCCCCAAACCTACAATTCTACCCCAGGAGTAATCCCCCTCATTCACTATTCTTCTCAGTGTTTAACCTCTTATTCACTCTTCTGCCCCATTGTTTTGCCCCTTTCTCACAATACTACTTCCGTTACTACTCCTTCCACCAGTTTCCAACCCACTGTTTAACCCCAGTTCCGTAATTCTACCCTTGTGTTTAACCCTGACTAACTTTTCTACCCCAGTGTTTAACCCCCTGGCTCACTCTTCTACCCCAGCGTTTTACCCCCTACCCACTATTCTACCCCAGTGTTTAATCCTCCTACCCACTATTCAGACCCAGGTTTATCCCCTACTCCCACTGTTCTTGCCCAGTGTTTAACCCTTTCCACTCTTCTACGCCTGTGTTTAACTCCCCAACCCACTATTTTTGCCCCGTGTTTTACCCCCCTACCCACTATTCTACCTCCAGTGTTTAACCCCCTACCCACTTTTCTACCCCAGTGTTTTACCCTCCTACCCACTATTCTACCCCAGTGTTTTTCCCTCCTACCCACTATTCTGCCACAGTGTTTTACCCCCTTACTGAGTATTCTACTCCAGTGTTTAACGCCCTTACACACGGTTCTGTTCTCGTGTTTAACCCCCCAACCCACTATTCTACCCCTGTGTTTAACCCCCTTTCCCACTCTTCTACGCCTGTGTTTCACCCCCCAACCCACTATTCTACCCCAGTGTTTCACCTCCTTATTTAAAATCCTGCCCCAGTGTTTAACCCCCTTACCCACTTTTCTACCCCAGTGTTTAACCCCCTGTCGCACTGTTATACCCCAGTGTATAACCCCTTTACCCTCTATTCTACCCCAGTGGTGTACCTCCTTACTCACGATTCTCCCCCAGTGTTTTACCCCCTGACACACTGTTCTACCCCAGTGGTTATCCCCCCTACCCACTCTTCTTCCCCAGTGTTTAACCCCCCTACCCACTTTTCTACTCCAGTGTTTTACCCTCCTACCCATTTTTCTTCCCCAGTGTTTAACCCCCTTTCCCACTTTTCTCCCCTCGTGTTTAACCCCCTTTCCCACTATTCTCCCCTCGTGTTTAACCCCCTTTCCCACTCTTCTTCCCCAGTGTTTAAGCCCCCTACCAACTATTCTACCCAAGTTTTTACCCTACTGCCCACAATTCTACCCCAGTATTTAATCCTCCAAGCCATGATTCTACCCCAGTATTTAACCCCCTTTCTCATGATAATACCCCTGTGTCTAACCCCCTTACTCCTATTCTGCAGTGTTTTAACCCCTTATTCACCATTCTACCCCAGTGATTAACCCCCTTGCTCACTATTCTACCCCATTGTTTAACCCCCTTTCCCACTTTTCTACCCCAGTGTTTACCCCCCTTACTCACTGCCCTTGCCCAGTGTTTAATCCCCCAACCATCTTTTCTACCCCCGTGTTTTACCCCTCTACCCATTTTTCTTTGATGTTCTTTTCCATGATTCTCCCTGTTTGCCCCCTTACACCTTTTTTTAGTGTTTTATCTGCAGTGTTCTTCCCAGTCTTGGCCTTTGCCACCATGATTCTCTCCCTGTTGCTTTTTAACCCTTTTCTACCTAGTGTTTTACCATCTACCCATTATTCTTCCCAAGTGTTTAACCCCCTTTCCATAGTTCTCCCCTAGTGTTTCAACCCCAACCCACAATTCTACCGCAGTGCTTCGCCCTTTCCCTCTCTTCTTCCCCAGTGTTTTATCCCACAACCAACTATTCTACTCAGTTTTTTACCCTCCTGCCCACAACTCTACCCCAGTATTTATTCCTCCAACCCACGATTCTACCCCAGTGTTTTACCCTCCTACCCATTATTCTACCC
>CM040752.1:575853-615081 GCA_022829145.1 Albula goreensis
CCCCCAAAGGACCCCCTCATACTCAGTCACCTTGCCCCCACAGGATCCCCCCTCATACTCAGTGACGTTACCCCACAGGGCCCCCACAGGACCCCCCTCATACTCAGTGACCCTGCCCCCACAGGACCCTCTCATACTCAGTGACCTCTGACCCCACATGGCCCCCAGAGGACCTCATACTCAGTGACCCTGCCCCCACAGGACCCTCTCATACTCAGTGACCCTGGACCCACATGGCCCCCACAGGACCCCTCATACTCAGTGACCCTGCCCCCACCCCACAGGGCCCCCACAGGACCCCCTCATCTTCAGTGACCCCACCCCCACAAGGCCCCCCAGAGGGCCTCTTACTCAGTGATACTGGTCCCACAGGGCCCCACAGGACCCTCATACTAATCACCCTGTCCCCACAGGGCCCCACAGGCCCCCTCATACTCAGTGACCCTGCCCCCACAGGACCCCTCATACCTCAGTGACCCTGCCCCCCAACAGGCCCTACAGGGCCCCCTCATACTCAGTGACCGTGCCCCACAGGGCCCCACAGGACCCTCATCCTCAGTTGACCCTGCCCCCACAGGGCCCCCAGAGGGCCCTCTTACCAGTGATACTGCCCCACAGGATCCCCACAGGGCCTCATTCACAGTGATATTGTCCCCAGAGGGCCAGACAGGCCCTCATCTTCAGTGACCCTGCCCCACAGGGCCCCACAGGGCCCTCATACTCAGTCACCATGCCCCCAGGGCCCCCAGAGGGCCACCTCTCATACTCAGTGACCCTGCCCCCACAGGACCCTCATACTCAGTGATCCTGCCCCCACATGGCCCCACAGGCCCTCATACTCAGTGACCCTGCCCCCCACAGGGCCCCCACAGGACCCTCATCCTCAGTGACCCTGCCCACAAGGCCCCCAGAGGCCCCCCACTCAGTGACCCTGCCCCCACAGGATCCCCCCCCCTCATACTCAGTGACCCCTGCCCCCCACATGGCCCCACAGGGCCCTCATACTCAGTGACCCTGCCCCACAGGCCCCACAGGCCCCTCATCCTCAGTGACCCTGCCCCCACAGGGCCCCCAGAGGGCCCCCATACTCAGTGACCTTGCCCCAACAGGGCCCCCAAAGGACCCCCTCATCCTCAGTGACCCTGCCTCCACAGCGCCCTCATACCACAGTGACTCTGCCTCCACAGCACCCCTCATCCTCAGTGACCCTGCCTTCACAGGACCCCCACAGGACCCTCATACTCAGTGCCCCCTGCCCCCACAGGACCTCATGCTCAGTGACCTGCTGCCCCACAAGGCCCCCAGAGGGCCCCCTCTTATTCAGTGATTCTGCCCCAAAGGATCCCCACAGGACCCCCTCATCCTCAGTGACCCTGCACCCCACAAGGCCCCACAGGACCCTCATACTCAGTGACCCTGCCCCACAGGCCCCACAGGGCCCCTCATACTCAGTGACCCTGCCCCCACAGGGCCACCACAGGACCCCCTCATCCTCAGTGACCCTGCCCCACAGGGCCCCACAGGACCCCCTCATACTCAGTGACCTCTGCCCCCACAGGACCCCCTCATACTCAGTGACCCTGCCCCCACAGGACCCCCTCATGCTCAGTGACCCTGCCCCCACAAGGCCCCCAGAGGGCCCCTCTTATTCAGTGATACTGCCCTAAAGGATCCCCACAGGACCCTCATCCTCAGTGACTGCCCCACAGGCCCCACAGGGCCCCTCATACTCAGTGACCCTGCCCCACAGGGCCCCCACAGGGCCCTCATACTCAGTGACCCTGCCCTCCCACAGGGCCCCCACAGGACCCTCATACTCAGTGACCCTGCCCCCCACAGGGCCCCCACACCCCCTCATCCTCAGTGACCTGCCCCACAGGGCCCCACAGGACCCCCTCATCCTCAGTGACCCTGCCCCCACAAGGCCCCCAGAGGGCCCCACAGGATCCCCACAGGACCCTCACCTCAGTGATACTGCCCCCACAGGACCCCCAAGGACCCCCTCATTCCTCAGTGACCTGCCCCCACAAGGCCCCCACAGGACCCTCATCCTCAGTGACCCTGCCCCACAAGGCCCTCAGAGGGCCCTCTTACTCAGTGACCCTGCCCCCACAAGGCCCCCAGAGGGCCCCCTCCAACTCAGTGACCCTGCCCCCACAGGATCCCCACAGGACCCCCTCATCCTCAGTGACCCTGCCCCCACAGGGACCCCACAGGACCCTCATACTCAGTGACCCTGCAGGCCCCACAGGACCCCCTCATGCTCAGTGACCCTGCCCCTCACAAGGCCCCAGAGGGCCCCTCTTATTCAGTGATACTGCCCCCACAGGATCCCCACAGGACCCCCTCATCCTCAGTGATACTGCCCCCACAGGTCCCCCACAGGACCCTCATCCTCAGTGACCCTGCCCCCACAAGGCCCCCCAGAGGGCCCTCTTATTCAGTGATACTGCCCATAAAGGATCCCACAGGACCCTCATCCTCAGTGATACTGCCCCCACTGGGCCCCCACAGGACCCTCATCTCAGTGACCCTGCCCCCACAAGGCCCCCAGAGGGCCCCTCTTACTCAGTGATACTGCCCCCACAGGGCCCCCCACAGGACCCTCATACTCAGTCACCCTGCCCCCAGAGGGCTCCCCCAGGGCCACCTCATACTCAGTGACCCTGCCCCACAGGACCCTCATACTCAGTGACCCTGCCCCACATGGCCCCCACAGGGCCCTCATACTCAGTGACCCTGTCCCCACAGGACCCTCATACTCAGTCACCCTGCACCCACAGGGCATCCCCGGGCCCTCATACTCAGTGACCCTGCCCCCACAGGACCCTCTCATACTCAGTCACCCTGCCCCACATGGCCCCCACAGGCCCCTAATACTCAGTGACCCTGCCCCACAGGGCCCCCACAGGAGCCCCCTCATCCTCAGTGACCCTGCCCCCACAAGGCCCCCCAGAGGGCCCCTCTTACTCAGTGATACTGCCCCCACAGGGCCCCACACAGGACCCCCTCATCCTCAGTGATACTGCCCCCACAGGGCCCCCACAGGGCCCCCACAGGACCCCCTCATCCTCAGTGACCCTGCCCCACAAGGCCCCCCAGACCCCTTTACTCAGTGACACTGCCCCCAGAGGGCCCCCACAGGACCCCCTCATCCTCAGTGACCCTGCCCCCACAGGGCCCCCAGAGGGCCCTCTTAGTCAGTGATACTGCCCCCACAGGATCCCCACAGGACCCCCTCATTCACAGTGATACTGCCCCCACATGGCCCCCACAGGGCCCCCTCATAGTCAGTGACCCTGCCCCCACAGGACCCTCTCATACTCAGTCACCCTGCCCCCAGAGGGCTCCCAAAGGGCCACCTCATACTCAGTGACCCTGCCCCCACAGGACCCTCATACTCAGTGACCCTGCCCCCCACATGGCCCCCCACAGGGCCCCCTCATACTCAGTGACCCTGCCCCCACAGGGCCCCCACAGGGCCCCCACAGGAACCCCTCATCCTCAGTGACCCTGCCCCCAGAAGGCCCCCAGAGGGCCCCCATACTCAGTGACCCTGCCCCCACTCAGGCCCCCACAGGACCCTCTCATCCTCAGTGACCCTGCCCCAGGACAAGGCCCCCCAGAAGGCCCCCTCATACTCAGTGACCCTGCCCCGCCACAGGACCCCTCATACTCAGTGACCCTGCCCCCACAGGGCCCCCACAGGGCCCCTCATACTCAGTGACCCTGCCCCACAGGGCCCCCACAGGCCCCTCTCATCCTCAGTGACCCTGCCCCACAAGGCCCCCAGAGGGCCCCTTTACTCAGTGATCCTGCCCCACAGGGCCCCCACAGGACCCCCACAGGACCCTCATCCTCAGTGACCATGCCCCCACAAGGCCCCCCAGAGGGCCCCTCTTACTCAGTGATAATGCCCCACAGGATCCCCCACAGGACCCCCTCATCCTCAGTGATACTGTCCCACAGGGCCCCCACAGAACCCCCATCATCCTCAGTGACCGTGCCCCCACAAGGCCCCCAGAGGGCCCCCTCTTACTCAGTGACACTGCCCCCACAGGATCCCCACAGGACCCCCTCATCCTCAGTGATACTGCCCCCACAGGGCCCTCATACAGGACCCCCTTCATCTTCAGTGACCCTGCCCCCACAGGACCCCAGGGTCATTCTCAGTGACCCTGCCCCACTTGGCCCCCACAGGGCCCCTCATACTCAGTGACCTGCCCCACATGGCCCCCACAGGACCCTCATCCTCAGTTATACTGCCCCCACAGGACCCCCCAGAAGGCCCCCTCATCCTCAGTGACCCTCCCCCCCACAAGGCCCCCAAGGACCCCTCATCCTCAGTGACCCTGCCCCCACAAGGCCCCCAGAGGGCCCTCTCTTACTCAGTGACCCTGCCCCCACAAGGCCCCCAGATGGCCCCCTCCCACTCAGTGACCCTTCCCCCACAGGATCCCCACATGACCCCCTCATCCTCAGTAACCCTGCCCCCACAGGGACCCCACAGGACCCTCATACTCAGTGACCCTGCCCCCACAGACCCCCTCATGCTCAGTGACCCTGCCCCCACAAGGCCAAAAGAGGCCCCCCTCTTATTCAGTGATACTGCCCCTAAAGGATCCCCACAGGACCCCCTCATCCTCAGTGACCCTGCCCCCACAGGTCCCCCACAGGACCCTCATCCTCAGTGACCCTGCCCCCACAAGGCCCCCCAGAAGGCCCCTTATTCAGTGATACTGCCCATAAAGGATCCCCACAGGACCCTCATCCTCAGTGAAACTGCCCCCACTGGGCCCCCACAGGACCCCTCATCTTCAGTGACCCTGCCCCCACAAGGCCCCCAGAGGGCCCTCTTTCAGTGATACTGCCCCCACAGGGCCCCCACAGGACCCCCTCATACTCAGTCACCCTGCCCCCATAAGGCTGCCCCAGGGCCACCTCATACTCAGTGACCCTGCCCCCACAGGACCCCTCATACTCAGTGACCCTGCCCCACATGGCCCCCACAGGGCCCTCATACTCAGTGACCCTGTCCCCACAGGACCCCTCATACTCAGTCACCCTGCACCCACAGGGCTCCCACCGGGCCCTCATACTCAGTGACCCTGCCCCCACAGGACCCCTCTCATCTCAGTCACTCTGCCCCCACATGGCCCCCACAGGGCCCCTAATACTCAGTGACCCTGCCCCACAGGGCCCCCACAGGAGGCCCTCATCTTCAGTGACCCTGCCCCCACAAGGCCCCAGAGGGCCCCTCTTACTCAGTGATACTGAACCCACAGGGCCCCAACAGGACCCCTCAACCTCAGTGATACTGCCCCCACAGGGCCCCACAGGGCCCCACAGGGCCCCCAGAGGACCCCTCATCCTCAGTGACCCTGCCCCACGAGGCCCCAGAGGGCCCCTTTACTCAGTGACACTGCCCCCAGAGGCCCCCACAGGACCCTCATCCTCAGTGACCCTGCCCCCACAGCCGCCCCCAGAGGGCCCTCTTACTCAGTGATACTGCCCCCACAGGATCCCCACAGGACCCCTCATTCTCAGTGATACTGCCCCCAGGGCCCCACAGGACCCCCTCATCCTCAGTGACCCTTCCCCAACAAGGGCCCCCCAGAGGGCCCCTCTTACTCAGTGATACTACCCCACAGGGCCCCCACAGGACCCCCTCATACTCAGTCACCCTGCCCCCACAGGACCCCCACAGGACCCCCTCATACTCAGTGACCCTGCCCCACAGGGCCCCCACAGGACCCCCTCATCCTCAGTGATACTGCCCCCACAGGGCCGCCACAGGACCCCCTCATCCTCAGTGACCCTGCCCCCACAAGGCCCCCAGAGGGCCCTCTTACTCAGTGATACTGCCCCACAGGATCCCCACAGGACCCCCTCATCCTCAGTGATACAGCCCCCACAGGTCCCCCACAGGACCCCCTCATCCTCAGTGACCCTGCCCCAACAAGGCCCCACATGCCCATCTTACTCAGTGTCCCTGCCCCACAGGACCCCACAGGACCCCTCATCCTCAGTAACCGTGCCCCCACAAGGCCAACAGAGGGCCTCTCTTACTCAGTGATACTGCCCCCCAGGATCCCCACAGGATCCCCTCATCCTCAGTGATACTGCCCCCACAGGGCCCCCACAGGACCCCTTCATCTTCAGTGACCCTGCCCCCACAGGACCCCCTCATACTCAGTGACCCTGCCCCCACTTGGCCCCCACAGGGCCCCCTCATACTCAGTGACCCTGCCCCCACAGGTCCCCCACAGGACCCTCATACTCAGTGACCCTGCCCCCACAGGCCCCCACAGGGCCCCTCATACTCAGTGACCCTGCCCCCACAGGGCCCCCACAGGACCCCCTCATCCTCAGTGACCCTGCCCCCACAAGGCCCCCAGAGGGCCCCCTTTTACTCAGTGATCCTGCCCCACAGGGCCCCCACAGGACCCCACAGGTCCCCTCATCCTCAGTGACCGTGCCCCCACAAGGCCCCCAGAGGGCCCCCTTTTACTCAGTGATACTGCCCCCACAGGATTCCCACAGGACCCCCTCATCCTCAGTGACCCTGCCCCCACAAGGCCCCCACAGGACCCCCTCATCCTCAGTGACCCTCCCCCCCCACAGGGCCCCACAGGACCCCCCCACAGGGCCTGTCCCCACAGGACCCCCTCATACTCAGTGACCCTGCCCCACAGGGCCCCACAGGGCCCCTCATACTCAGTGACCCTGCCCACAGGACCCTCATCCTCAGTGATACTGCCCCCACAGGGCCCCCACAGGCCCCTCATACTCAGTGACCCTGCCCCACAGGGCCCCCACAGGACCCCACAGGATCATCCTCAGTGACCCTGCCCCCACAAGGCCCCCAGAGGGCCCCTCTTATTCAGTGATACTGCCCCCCAAAGGATCCCCACAGGACCCCATCATCTCAGTGATACTGCCCCCACAGGGCCCCCACAGGACCCCTCATCTTCAGTGACCCTGCCCCCACAAGGCCCCCAGAGGGCCTCTCATACTCAGTGATACTGCCCCCAGAGGGCCCCCACAGGACCCTCATACTCAGTGACCCTGCCCCCACAGGCCCCCACAGGGCCCCTTCATACTCAGTGACCCAGGGGCCCCCACAGGACCCTCATACTCAGTGACCCTGCCCCCACAGGACCCCACAGGCCCCCTCATACTCAGTGACCCTGCCCCACAGGGCCCCCACAGGACCCCCTCATCCTCAGTGATACTGCCCCCACAGGGCCCCCACAGGACCCTCATCCTCAGTGACCCTGCCCCCACAGGGCCCCAGAGGGCCCCTCTTACTCAGTGATACTGCCCCCACAGGATCCCCACAGGACCCCCTCATCCTCAGTGATACTGCCCCACAGGTCCCCCACAGGACCCCCTCATCCTCAGTGACCCTGCCCCCACAAGGCCCCCACAGGGCCCCCTCATACTCAGTGACCCTGCCCCCACAGGACCCCCTCATACTCAGTGACCCTGCCCCCACATGGCCCCTACAGGCCCTCATACTCAGTGATCCTGCCCCCACAGGGCCCCCACAGGACCCCCACAGGACCCCTCATCCTCAGTGACCCTGCCCCCACAAGGCCCCCAGAGGGCCCCCTCATCCTCAGTGATACTGCCCCCACAGGGCCCCCACAGGACCCCCTCATCCTCAGTGACCCTGCCCCCACAAGGCCCCCACAGGACCCCATCACTCAGTGACCCTGCCCCCACATGGCCCCCACAGGGCCCCCCCAGTGATGCCCCAGTGACCCTGCCCCCACAGGTCCCCCACAGGACCCTCATACTCAGTGACCCTGCCCCCACATGGCCCCACAGGGCCCCCTCATACTCAGTGACCCTGCCCCACAGGGCCCCACAGGACCCCCTCATCCTCAGTGACCCTGCCCCCACAGGCCCCCAGAGGGCCCCACAGGGCCCCCACAGGACCCCCACAGGACCCCTCATCCTCAGTGACCCTGCCCCCACAAGGCCCCCAGAGGGCCCCCTTTTACTCAGTGATACTGCCCCCACAGGATTCCCACAGGACCCCTCATCCTCAGTGACCCTACCCCCACAAGGCCCCCACAGGACCCCTCATCCTCAGTGATACTGCCCCCACAGGGCCCCACAGGCCCCCACAGGACCCTCATCCTCAGTGACCGTGCCCCCACAAGGCCCCCACAGGACCCCCTCATCCTCAGTGACCCTGCCCCCACAGGGCCCCCAGAGGGCCCCCTCTTACTCAGTGATACTGCCCCCACAGGATCCCCACAGGACCCCCTCATTCACAGTGATACTGCCCCCACATGGCCCCCACAGGGCCCCCTCATAGTCAGTGACCCTGCCCCCACAGGACCCTCTCATACTCAGTCACCCTGCCCCCAGAGGGCTCCCAAAGGGCCACCTCATACTCAGTGACCCTGCCCCCACAGGACCCCCTCATACTCAGTGACCCTGCCCCCACATGGCCCCCACAGGGCCCCCTCATACTCAGTGACCCTGCCCCCACAGGGCCCCCACAGGACCCCCTCATCCTCAGTGACCCTGCCCCCAGAAGGCCCCCAGAGGGCCCCCTCATACTCAGTGACCCTGCCCCACTAGGCCCCCACAGGACCCTCTCATCCTCAGTGACCCTGCCCCCACAAGGCCCCCAGAGGGCCCCTCATACTCAGTGACCCTGCCCCCACAGGACCCCCTCATACTCAGTGACCCTGCCCCCACATGGCCCCACAGGGCCCCCTCATACTCAGTGACCCTGCCCCCACAGGGCCCCCACAGGACCCCCTCATCCTCAGTGACCCTGCCCCCACAAGGCCCCCAGAGGGCCCCCTTTTACTCAGTGATCCTGCCCCCACAGGGCCCCCACAGGACCCCCACAGGACCCCCTCATCCTCAGTGACCCATGCCCCCACAAGGCCCCCCAGAGGGCCCCTCTTACTCAGTGATAATGCCCCCACAGGATCCCCACAGGACCCTCATCCTCAGTGATACTGCCCCCACAGGGCCCCCACAGAACCCCTCATCCTCAGTGACCGTGCCCCCACAAGGCCCCCAGAGGGCCCCTCTTACTCAGTGACACTGCCCCACAGGATCCCCACAGGACCCCCTCATCCTCAGTGATACTGCCCCCACAGGGCCCCCACAGGACCCCTTCATCTTCAGTGACCCTGCCCCCACAGGACCCCGTCATTCTCAGTGACCCTGCCCCCACTTGGCCCCCACAGGCCCCCTCATACTCAGTGACCCTGCCCCCACATGGCCCCCACAGGACCCCTCATACTCATTGACCCTGCCCCCACATGGCCCCCACAGGGCCCCCTCATACTCAGTGACCCTGCCCCCACAGGTCCCCCACAGGACCCCCTCATACTCAGTGACCTTGCCCCAACAGGACCCCCAAAGACCCCTCATCCTCAGTGACCCTGCCTCCACAGGCCCCTCATACTCAGTGACTCTGCCTCCACAGCACCCTCATCCTCAGTGACCCTGCCTTCACAGGACCCCCACAGGACCCCATACTCAGTGATACTGCCCCCACTGGGCCCCCACAGGACCCTCATCCTCAGTGACCCTGCCCCCCACAAGGCCCCCAGAGGGCCCCCTCTCATACTCAGTGATACTGCCCCACAGGCCCCCACAGGACCCCCTCATCCTCAGTGATACTGCCCCAACAGGGCCCCAACAGGGCCCCCACAGGCCCCCCTCATCCTCAGTGACCCTGCCCCCACAAGGCCCCCAGAGGGCCCCCTTTACTCAGTGACACTGCCCCCAGAGGGCCCCCACAGGACCCCCTCATACTCAGTCACCCTGCCCCTACAGGCCTCCCACAGGACCCCCTCATACTCAGTGACCCTGCCCCCACATGGCCCCCACAGGGCCCCCTCATACTCAGTGACCCTGCCCCAACAGGGCCCCCACAGGACCCCCTCATCCTCATGACCCTGCCTTCACAGGACCCCCACAGGACCCCCTCATCCTCAGTGATACTGCCCCCACAGGGCCCCCACAGGACCCCGTCATACTCAGTGACCCTGCCCCACAGGGCCCCCACAGGACCCCACAGGATCATCCTCAGTGACCCTGCCCCACAGGCCCCCAGAGGGCCCCTCATACTCAGTGACCCTGCCCCCCCACAGGACCCCCTCATCCTCAGTGATACTGCCCCCACAGGGCCCCCACAGGACCCCCTCATACTCAGTGACCCTGCCCCCAGGGCCCCCACACAGGCCCTCATCCTCAGTGACCCTGCCCCACAGGCCCCCAGACCCCCTCTCACTCAGTGACCCTGCCCCCACAGGGCCCCACAGGACCCCCTCAACCTCAGTGACTGCCCCCCACAGGACCCCCTCATGACCCTGCCCCACAGGGCCCCACAGGGACCCCCTCATCCTCAGTGACCCTGCCCCCAGGGCCCCCACAGGCCCCCCTCATACTCAGTGACACTGCCCCCACAGGCCCCCACAGGACCCCCTCATCCTCAGTGACCCTGCCCCCACAAGGCCCCCAGAGGGCCCCCTCTTACTCAGTGATACTGCCCCCACAGGATCCCCACAGGACCCTCATCATCTCAGTGACCCCCACAGGGTCCCCACAGGCCCCCCCTCATCCTCAGTGACCCTGCCCCACAGGGCCCCAAGGGCCCCCAGAGGGCCCCCTCTCATACTCAGTGATACTGCCCCCACAGGCCCCCACAGGACCCCCTCATACTCAGTGACCCTGCCCCACACAGGACCCCCACAGGACCCCCTCATACTCAGTGACCCTGCCCCACAGGGCCCCCACAGGACCCCCTCATCCTCAGTGATACCCCCACAGGGCCCCCACAGGACCCCCTCATCCTCAGTGACCCTGCCCCCACAAGGCCCCCAGAGGGCCCCCTCTTACTCAGTGATACTGCCCCCACAGGCCCCACAGGACCCCCTCATCCTCAGTGATACTGCCCCCACAGGCCCCCACAGGCCCCTCATCCTCAGTGACCCTGCCCCACAAGGCCCCCACAGGACCCCATACTCAGTGACCCTGCCCCCACAGGCCCCCACAGGACCCCCTCATCCTCAGTGACCCTGCCCCCACAGGGCCAACAGAGGGCCCCCTTACTCAGTGATACTGCCCCACAGGATCCCCACAGGACCCCCTCATCCTCAGTGATACTGCCCCCACAGGACCCCCCACAGGACCCCTTCATCCTCAGTGACCCTGCCCCCTGCCCCCACAGGACCCCCTCATACTCAGTGACCCTGCCCCCACAGGCCCCCACAGGCCCCCCCTCATACTCAGTGACCCTGCCCCCACAGGCCCCCACAGGGCCCCCTCATACTCAGTGACCCTGCCCCCACAGGGCTCCCACAGGGCCCCTCATACTCAGTGACCCTGCCCCCACAGGACCCCCTCATGCTCAGTGACCCTGCCCCCACAGGCCCCCAGAGGGCCCCCTCTTATTCAGTGATACTGCCCCTAAAGGATCCCCACAGGACCCCCTCATCCTCAGTGACCCTGCCCCCACAGGCCCCCACAGGACCCTCATCCTCAGTGACCCTGCCCCACAAGGCCCCCAGAGGGCCCCTCTTATTCAGTGATACTGCCCCCCATAAAGGATCCCCACAGGACCCCCTCATCCTCAGTGATACTGCCCCCACTGGGCCCCCACAGGGACCCCTCATCTCAGTGACCCTGCCCCCACAAGGCCCCCAGAGGACCCCTCTTACTCAGTGATACCCCACAGGCCCCCACAGGGCCCCCACAGGACCCCCTCATACTCAGTCACCCTGCCCCCAGAGGGTCCCCCAGGGCCACCTCATACTCAGTGACCCTGCAGGGCCCCACAGGACCCCCTCATACTCAGTGACCCTGCCCCACATGGCCCCCAGGGCCCCCTCATACTCAGTGACCCTGTCCCCACAGGACCCCCTCATACTCAGTCACCCTGCACCCACAGGGCTCCCACAGGCCCCCCTCATACTCAGTGACCCTGCCCCCACAGGACCCTCTCATACTCAGTCACCCTGCCCCCACATGGCCCCCACAGGGCCCCTAATACTCAGTGACCTGCCCCACAGGGCCCCCACAGGAGCCTCATCTTCAGTGACCCTGCCCCACAAGGCCCCCAGAGGCCCCCTCTTACTCAGTGATACTGCCCCCACAGGGCCCCCACAGGACCCCTCATCCTCAGTGATACTGCCCCCACAGGGCCCCACAGGGCCCCCAGAGGACCCCCTCATCCTCAGTGACCCTGCCCCCACAAGGCCCCCAGAGGGCCCCTTTACTCAGTGACACTGCCCCCACAGGGCCCCCACAGGACCCCTCATCCTCAGTGACCCTGCCCCACAACCCTCATCCTCAGTGACCCCCCCAGAGGGCCCCTCTTACTCAGTGATACTGCCCCACAGGATCCCCACAGGACCCCTCATTCACAGTGATACTGCCCCCACATGGCCCCCACAGGGCCCCCTCATAGTCAGTGACCCTGCCCCCACAGGACCCCTCATCATACTCAGTCACCCTGCCCCCAGAGGGCTCCCAAGGGCCACCTCATACTCAGTGACCCTGCCCCCACAGGACCCCCCCCTACATCAGTGACCCTGCCCCCACATGGCCCCCACAGGGCCCCCTCATACTCAGTGACCCTGCCCCCACAGGGCCCCCACAGGACCCCCTCATCCTCAGTGACCCTGCCCCCAGAAGGCCCCCAGAGGGCCCCCTCATACTCAGTGACCCTGCCCCCACTAGGCCCCCACAGGACCCTCTCATCCTCAGTGACCCTGCCCCCACAAGGCCCCCAGAGGGCCCCCTCATACTCAGTGACCCTGCCCCACAGGACCCTCATACTCAGTGACCCTGCCCCACATGGCCCCCACAGGGCCCCTCATACTCAGTGACCCTGCCCCCACAGGGCCCCCACAGGACCTCATCCTCAGTGACCCTGCCCCCACAAGGCCCCCAGAGGGCCCCCTTTACTCAGTGATCCTGCCCCCACAGGGCCCCCACAGGACCCCCACAGGACCCCCTCATCCTCAGTGACCATGCCCCCACAAGGCCCCCAGAGGGCCCCCTCTTACTCAGTGATAATGCCCCCACAGGATCCCCACAGGACCCCTCATCCTCAGTGATACTGTCCCCACAGGGCCCCACAGAACCCCCATCATCCTCAGTGACCGTCCCACACAGTGACACTGCCCCCAGGCCCCAGAGGACCCCCTCATACTCAGTGACACTGCCCCCACAGGATCCCCACAGGACCCCCTCATCCTCAGTGATACTGCCCCCACAGGGCCCCCACAGGACCCCTTCATCTTCAGTGACCCTGCCCCCACAGGACCCCAGGGCCCCCTCATTCTCAGTGACCCTGCCCCCACTTGGCCCCCACAGGGCCCCCTCATACTCAGTGACCCTGCCCCCACATGGCCCCCACAGGACCCCCTCATCCTCAGTTATACTGCCCCCACAGGACCCCCAAAGGACCCCCTCATCCTCAGTGACCCTGCCCCCACAAGGCCCCCAAAGGACCCCCTCATCCTCAGTGACCCTGCCCCCACAAGGCCCCCAGAGGGCCCTCATACTCAGTGACCCTGCCCCCACAAGGCCCCCAGATGGCCCCCTCCCACTCAGTGACCCTGCCCCCACAGGATCCCCACATGACCCCCTCATCCTCAGTAACCCTGCCCCCACAGGGACCCCACAGGACCCCCTCATACTCAGTGACCCTGCCCCCACAGGACCCCCTCATGCTCAGTGACCCTGCCCCCACAAGGCCCCAGAGGGCCCCCTCTTATTCAGTGATACTGCCCCTAAAGGATCCCCACAGGACCCCCTCATCCTCAGTGACCCTGCCCCACAGGTCCCCACAGGACCCCCTCATCCTCAGTGACCCTGCCCCCACAAGGCCCCCAGAAGGGCCTCTTATTCAGTGATACTGCCCATAAAGGATCCCCACAGGACCCTCATCCTCAGTGAAACTGCCCCCACTGGGCCCCCACAGGACCCTCATCTTCAGTGACCCTGCCCCCACAAGGCCCCCAGAGGGCCCCTCTTACTCAGTGATACTGCCCCACAGGGCCCCCACAGGACCCCCTCATACTCAGTCACCCTGCCCCCAGAAGGCCCCCAGGGCCACCTCATACTCAGTGACCCTGCCCCCACAGGACCCCTCATACTCAGTGACCCTGCCCCCACATGGCCCCCACAGGGCCCCTCATACTCAGTGACCCTGTCCCCACAGGACCCTCATACTCAGTCACCCTGCACCCACAGGGCTCCCACCGGGCCCCCATACTCAGTGACCCTGCCCCCACAGGACCCTCTCATACATCAGTCACCCTGCCCCCACATGGCCCCCACAGGGCCCCCTAATACTCAGTGACCCTGCCCCCACAGGGCCCCCACAGGAGGCCCTCATCTTCAGTGACCCTGCCCCCACAAGGCCCCCAGAGGGCCCCCTCTTACTCAGTGATACTGAACCCACAGGGCCCCAACAGGACCCCCTCAACCTCAGTGATACTGCCCCCACAGGGCCCCCACAGGGCCCCCACAGGGCCCCCAGAGGACCCTCATCCTCAGTGACCCTGCCCCCACAAGGCCCCCAGAGGGCCCCTTTACTCAGTGACACTGCCCCCAGGGACCCCCACAGGACCCCCTCATCCTCAGTGACCCTGCCCCCACAAGGCCCCCAGAGGGCCCCTCTTACTCAGTGATACTGCCCCCACAGGATCCCCACAGGACCCTCATCTCTCAGTGACCCTGATACTGCCCACAGGGTCCCCACAGGACCCCCTCATCCTCAGTGACCCTGCCCCAACAAGGCCCCCAGAGGGCCCCCTCATACTCAGTGATACTGCCCCACAGGGCCCCACAGGACCCCCTCATACTCAGTCACCCTGCCCCCACAGGACCCCCAGGACCCCCCTCATACTCAGTGACCCTGCCCCCACAGGGCCCCCCCACAGGACCCCCTCATCCTCAGTGATACTGCCCCACAGGGCCCCCACAGGACCCCCATCCTCAGTCCTCAGTGACCCTGCCCCCACAGGCCCCCAGAGGGCCCCCTTACTCAGTGATACTGCCCCCACAGGAACCCACAGGACCCTCATCCTCAGTGATACTGCCCCCACAGGTCCCCCACAGGACCCCCTCATCCTCAGTGACCCTGCCCCAACAAGGCCCCCACAGGACCCCCTCTTACTCAGTGTCCCTGCCCCCACAGGACCCCCACAGGACCCCCTCATCCTCAGTAACCGTGCCCCCACAAGGCCCCCAGACGGCCCCCTCTTACTCAGTGATACTGCCCCCACAGGATCCCCACAGGATCCTCTCATCCTCAGTGATACTGCCCCCACAGGGCCCCCACAGGACCCCTTCATCTTCAGTGACCCTGCCCCCACAGGACCCCTCATACTCAGTGACCCTGCCCCCACTTGGCCCCCACAGGGCCCCCTCATACTCAGTGACCCTGCCCCCACAGGTCCCCCACAGGACCCCCTCATACTCAGTGACCCTGCCCCCACATGGCCCCCACAGGGCCCCCTCATACTCAGTGACCCTGCCCCCACAGGGCCACCACAGGACCCCCTCATCCTCAGTGACCCTGCCCCCACAAGGCCCCCAGAGGGCCCCCTTTACTCAGTGATCCTGCCCCCACAGGGCCCCCACAGGACCCCCCCCCTCATCCTCAGTGACCCTGCCCCCACAGCCCCCAGAGGGCCCCCTTTACTCAGTGATACTGCCCCACAGGCCCCCACAGGACCCCCTCATCCTCAGTGACCCTGCCCCCACAGGGCCCCCACAGGACCCTCATCCTCAGTGACCCTGCCCCCACAGGGCCCCCACAGGGCCCCCCCCTCATACTCAGTGACCCTGCCCCCACAGGGCCCCCACAGGACCCCCTCATCCTCATCCTCCCCCACAGGTCATCCTCAGTGACCTGCCCCCACAAGGGCCCCCACAGGGCCCCTTCATACTCAGTGAGGATCCCCTGCCCCCACAGGGCCCCCACAGGACCCCACAGGACCCCTTCTCATCCTCAGTGACCCTGCCCCCACAAGGCCCCCAGAGGGCCCCCTTTACTCAGTGATACTGCCCCACAGGATTCCCACAGGACCCCCTCATCCTCAGTGACCCTGCCCACAGGGCCCCACAGGACCCCCTCATCCTCAGTGATACTGCCCCCACAGGGCCCCCACAGGGCCCCCACAGGACCCTCATCCTCAGTGACCCTGCCCCCACAAGGCCCCCACAGGACCCTCTCATCCTCAGTGACCCTGCCTGCCCACAGGGCCCCCAGAGGGCCCCCTCTTACTCAGTGATACTGCCCCACAGGCCCCCACAGGACCCCCTCATTCTCAGTGATACTGCCCCCACAGGGCCCCCACAGGGCCCCCTCATAGTCAGTGACCCTGCCCCCACAGGAGGACCCCCTCATACTCAGTCACCCTGCCCCCAGAGGGCCCCATCAGGCTCCCACCCCTCATACTCAGTGACCCTGCCCCTGCCCCCACAGGACCCCCTCATACTCAGTGACCCTGCCCCCACAGGCCCCCACAGGCCCCCTCATACTCAGTGACCCTGCCCCCACAGGGCCCCCACAGGACCCCCTCATCCTCAGTGACCCTGCCCCACAGGGCCCCCACAGGGCCCCCTCATACTCAGTGACCCTGCCCCACAGGCCCCCACAGGACCCCTCATCCTCAGTGACCCTGCCCCCACAGGCCCCCAGAGGGCCCCCCACTCAGTGGCCCCCCCCTCATACTCAGTGACCCTGCCCCCACAGGCCCCCACAGGGCCCTCATACTCAGTGACCCCACCCCCCACAGGACCCCCTCATCCTCCCCCACAGGCCCCCACAGGGCCCCCTCATCCTCAGTGACCCTGCCCCCACAAGGCCCCCAGAGGGCCCCTCTTACTCAGTGATACTGCCCCCACAGGATCCCCACAGGACCCCCTCATCCTCAGTGACCCCCCCCACAGGGCCCCACAGGACCCTCATCTCAGTGACCCTGCCCCCACAGGCCCCACAGGGCCCCTCATACTCAGTGATACCTGCCCCCACAGGGCTCCCCACAGGACCCTCATACTCAGTGACCTGCCCCCACAGGGCCCCACAGGGACCCCCTCATACTCAGTGACCCTGCCCCCAGAGGGCTCCCACAGGGCCCCTCATACTCAGTGACCCTGCCCCCACAGGACCCCCTCATGCTCAGTGACCCTGCCCCCACAGGCCCCCAGAAGGCCCTCATACTCAGTGATCCTGCCCCACAAGGCCCCCACAGGACCCCCATCCTCAGTGATACTCCCCACAGGGCCCCCCACAGGGCCCCCACAGGACCCCCTCATCCTCAGTGACCCTGCCCCCACATGGCCCCACAGGGCCCCCATACTCAGTGACCCTGCCCCCACAGGGCCCCCACAGGACCCCCTCATCCTCAGTGATACTGCCCCCACAGGGCCCCCACAGGCCCCCTCATACTCAGTGATACTGCCCCACAGGGCCCCCACAGGACCCTCTCATACTCAGTGACCTTGCCCCACACAGGGCCCCCTCATACTCAGTGACCCTGCCCCCACATGGCCCCCACAGGACCCCCTCATACTCAGTGACCCTGCCCCCACAGGACCCCCTCATACTCAGTGACCCTGCCCCCACAGGCCCCCACAGGACCCCCTCATACTCAGTGACCCTGCCCCCACAGGACCCCTCATACTCAGTGACCCTGCCCACATGGCCCCCACAGGACCCCTCATACTCAGTGACCCTGCCCCCACAGGGCCCCACAGGGCCCCCACAGGGCCCCCTCATCCTCAGTGACCCCACCCCACAAGGCCCCCAGAGGGCCCCCTCTTACTCAGTGATACTGCCCCCACAGGGCCCCCACAGGACCCCCTCATCCTCAGTCACCCTGTCCCCACAGGGCCCCACAGGGACCCCCTCATACTCAGACCCTGCCCCCACAGGATCCCCCCTCATACTCAGTGACCCTGCCCCCACATGGCCCCCACAGGCCCCCTCATACTCAGTGACCTGCCCCACAGGGCCCCCACAGGACCCCCTCATCCTCAGTGACCCTGCCCCCACAGGGCCCCCACAGGACCCCTCATACTCAGTGATACTGCCCCCACAGGATCCCCACAGGACCCCCTCATACTCAGTGACCCTGCCCCCAGAGGGCCCCCACAGGCCCCCTCATCTCAGTGACCCTGCCCCCACAGGGCCCCCACAGGACCCCCTCATCCTCAGTGACCCTGCCCCCAGAGGCCCCCAGAGGGCCACCATACTCAGTGACCCTGCCCCCCCACAGGACCCCCTCATACTCAGTGACCCTGCCCCCACATGGCCCCCACAGGCCCCCTCATACTCAGTGACCCTGCCCCCACAGGGCCCCCACAGGACCCTCATCCTCAGTGACCCTGCCCCCACAGGCCCCCAGAGGGCCCCCTCATACTCAGTGACCCTGCCCCCACAGGACCCCTCATACTCAGTGACCCTGCCCCCACATGGCCCCCACAGGGCCCCCTCATACTCAGTGACCCTGCCCCCACAGGGCCCCCACAGGACCCCCTCATCCTCAGTGACCCTGCCCCCACAGGGCCCCCAGAGGGCCCCCTCATACTCAGTGACCTTGCCCCACAACAGGACCCTGCCCCCCCCCACAGGGCCCCTCATCCTCAGTGACCCTGCCCCCACAGGCCCCCTCATACTCAGTGACCCTGCCCCCACAGGGCACAGGACCCCCTCATCCTCAGTGACCCTGCCCCCACAGGCCCCCACAGGACCCTCATACTCAGTGACCCACAGGCCCCACAGGACCCCCTCATCCTCAGTGACCCTGCCCCCACAAGGCCCCCAGAGGGCCCCCTCTTACTCAGTGATACTGCCCCAAAGGATCCCCACAGGACCCCCTCATCCTCAGTGACCCTGCCCCCACAGGGCCCCACAGGACCCCCTCATACTCAGTCACCCTGCCCCCAGAGGGCCCCCACACGGCCCCCATACTCAGTGACCCTGCCCCACAGGGCCCCACAGGACCCCCTCATCCTCAGTGACCCTGCCCCCACAGGCCCCCACAGGACCCCTCATCCTCAGTGACCCTGCCCCCACAGGAGGGCCCCCCCCCTCATACTCAGTGACCCTGCCCCCACAGGACCCCCTCATCCTCAGTGACCCTGCCCCCACAAGGCCCCCAGAGGCCCCCTCTTATTCAGTGATACTGCCCCACAGGATCCCCACAGGACCCCCTCATCCTCAGTGACCCTGCCCCCACAGGGCCCCCCACAGGACCCCCTCATACTCAGTGACCCTGCCCCCACAGGGCCCCCACAGGGCCCGCTCATACTCAGTGACCCCCCCACAGGGCCCCCACAGGACCCCCTCATACTCAGTGACTGCCCCCACAGGGCCCCCACAGGACCCCCTCATACTCAGTGACCCTGCCCCCACAGGCCCCCAGAGGGCCCCCTCATACTCAGTGACCCTGCCCCCACAGGCCCCCACAGGACCCCCTCATCCTCAGTGACCCTGCCCCACAGGGCCCCCACAGGCCCCCCTCATCCTCAGTGACCCTGCCCCCACAGGGCCCCCAGAGGGCCCCCTCATACTCAGTGATACTGCCCCCACAGGATCCCCACAGGACCCCCTCATCCAGTCAGTGACCCTGCCCCCACAGGGGCCCCACAGGACCCCCTCATACTCAGTGACCCTGCCCCCACAGGCCCCCACAGGGACCCCCTCATACTCAGTGACCCTGCCCCACAGGGCCCCCACAGGGCCCCTCATACTCAGTGACCCTGCCCCCACAGGACCCCCTCATCCTCAGTGACCCTGCCCCACAAGGGCCCCCAGAGGGCCCCTCATACTCAGTGATACTGCCCCCACAGGGCCCCCACAGGACCCCCTCATCCTCAGTGATACTGCCCCCACAGGGCCCCCACAGGCCCCCCCCCTCATCTCAGTGACCCCACCCCCACAAGGCCCCCAGAGGGCCCCCTCATCCTCAGTGACCCCACAGGGCCCCACAGGACCCTCATACTCAGTGACCCTGTCCCCACAGGGCCCCCACAGGACCCCCTCATACTCAGTGACCCTGCCCCCACAGGCCCCCACAGGACCCCCTCATACTCAGTGACCCTGCCCCCACAGGCCCCCACAGGACCCCTCATACTCAGTGACCCTGCCCCCACAGGGCCCCCACAGGACCCCTCATCCTCAGTGCCCCCCACAGGGCCCCCACAGGACCCCCTCATCCTCAGTGACCCTGCCCCCACAGGCCCCCAGAGGGCCCCCTCATACTCAGTGATACTGCCCCCACAGGATCCCCACAGGACCCCCTCATCCTCAGTGACCCTGCCCCCACTGGGCCCCCACAGGGCCCCCTCATCCTCAGTGACCCTGCCCCCACAGGATCCCCACAGGACCCTCATACTCAGTGACCCTGCCCCCCCACAGGGCCCCACAGGACCCCTCATCCTCAGTGACCCTGCCCCCACAAGGCCCCCAGAGGGCCCCCTCATACTCAGTGATACTGCCCCCACAGGGCCCCCACAGGACCCTCTAATACTCAATCACCCTGCCCCCACAGGGCTCCCACAGGGCCCCTTCATACTCAGTGACCCCGCCCCCACAGGACCTCCTCATACTCAGTGACCCTGCCCCCACATGGCCCCCACAGGGCCCCCTCATACTCAGTGACCCTGCCCCTCAGGGCCCCCACAGGACCCCCTCATCCTCAGTGATACTGCCCCCACAGGGCCCCCACAGGACCCCTCATCCTCAGTGACCCTGCCCCCACAGGGCCCCCAGAGGGCCCCCTCTTACTCAGTGATACTGCCCCCACAGGATCCCCACAGGACCCCCTCATTCTCAGTGATACTCCCCCCACAGGGCCCCCACAGGACCCCCTCATCCTCAGTGACCCTGCCCCCACAGGGCCCCCACAGGGCCCCCTCATACTCAGTGACCCTGCCCCACAGGACCCTCATACTCAGTGACCCTGCCCCCACATGGCCCCCACAGGGCCCTCATACTCAGTGACCCTGCCCCCACAGGGGACCCACAGGACCCCCTCATCCTCAGTGACCCTGCCCCCACAAGGCCCCCCAGAGGGCCCCTCTACTCAGTGATACTGCCCCCACAGGATCCCCACAGGACCCCCTCATCCTCAGTGATACTGCCCCCACAGGGCCCCCACAGGACCCCTCATCTTCAGTGACCCTGCCCCCACAAGGCCCCCAGAGGGCCCCTTTACTCAGTGATACTGCCCCCACAGGGCCCCCACAGGACCCTCTAATACTCAATCACCCTGCCCCCACAGGGCTCCCACAGGGCCCCCTCATACTCAGTGACCCCGCCCCCACAGGACCTCCTCATACTCAGTGACCCTGCCCCCACATGGCCCCCACAGGGCCCCCTCATACTCAGTGACCCTGCCCCCACAGGGCCCCCACAGGACCCCTCATCCTCAGTGATACTGCCCCCACAGGTCCCCCACAGGACCCCTCATCCTCAGTGACCCTGCCCCCACAAGGCCCCCAGAGGGCCCCCTCTTACTCAGTGATACTGCCCCCACAGGATCCCCACAGGACCCCCTCATCCTCAGTGACCCTGCCCCCACAGGGGCCCCACAGGACCCCCTCATACTCAGTCACCCTGCCCCCAGAGGGCTCCCACAGGGCCCGCTCATACTCAGTGAACCTGCCCCCAGAGGGCTCCCACAGGGCCCGCTCATACTCAGTGACCCTGCCCCCACAGGACCCCCTCATGCTCAGTGACCCTGCCCCCAGAGGGCTCCCACAGGGCCCGCTCATACTCAGTGACCCTGCCCCCACAGGACCCCCTCATGCTCAGTGACCCTGCCCCCACATGGCCCCCAGAAGGCCCCCTCGTACTCAGTGATCCTGTCCCCACAAGGCCCCCACAGGACCCCCTCATCCTCAGTGATACTTCCCCACAGGGCCCCCACAGGACCCCCTCATACTCAGTGACCCTGCCCCCACATGGCCCCCACAGGGCCCCTCATACTCAGTGACCCTGCCCCCACAGGGCCCCCACAGGACCCCCCTCATCCTCAGTGATACTGCCCACACAGGGGACCCACAGGGCCCCCACAGGACCCCCTCATACTCAGTGATACTGCCCCCACAGGGCCCCCAAAGGAGCCCCTCATACTCAGTCACCTTGCCCCCACAGGATCCCCTCATACTCAGTGACGTTACCCCCACATGGCCCCCACAGGACCCCCTCATACTCAGTGACCCTGCCCCCACAGGACCCTCTCATACTCAGTGACCCTGGCCCCACATGGCCCCCACAGGACCCCCTCATACTCAGTGACCCTGCCCCCACAGGACCCTCTCATACTCAGTGACCCTGGCCCCACATGGCCCCCACAGGACCCCCTCATACTCAGTGACCCTGCCCCCACAGGGCCCCCACAGGGCCCCCACAGGACCCCCTCATCTTCAGTGACCCCACCCCCACAAGGCCCCCAGAGGGCCCCCTCTTACTCAGTGATACTGGTCCCACAGGGCCCCCACAGGACCCCCTCATACTCAATCACCCTGTCCCCACATGGCCCCCACAGGACCCCCTCATACTCAGTGACCCTGCCCCCACAGGACCCTCTCATACTCAGTGACCCTGCCCCCACAGGGCCCCCACAGGACCCCCTCATCCTCAGTGATACTGCCCCAACAGGGCCCCAACAGGGCCCCCACAGGACCCCCTCATCCTCAGTGACCCTGCCCCCACAAGGCCCCCAGAGGGCCCCCTTTTACTCAGTGACACTGCCCCCAGAGGGCCCCACAGGACCCCCTCATACTCAGTCACCCTGCCCCTACAGGCCTCCCACAGGACCCCCTCATACTCAGTGACCCAGGCCCCCATACTCAGTGATACTGCCCCCACAGGGCCCCACAGGACTCATCCTCAGTGACCCTGCCCCCACAGGCCCCCACAGGACCCCCTCATCCTCAGTGACCCTGCCCCACAGGCCCCCACAGGACCCCCTCATCCTCAGTGATACTGCCCCCACAGGCCCCCCCACAGGACCCCTCATCCTCAGTGACCCTGCCCCAACAAGGCCCCCACAGGGCCCCTCTTACTCAGTGACCCTGCCCCCACAGGACCCCCACAGGACCCCCTCATCCTCAGTGACCCTGCCCCCACAGGGCCCCCCAGAGGGCCCTCTTACTCAGTGATACTGCCCCACAGGGCCCCACAGGGCCCCTCATCCTCAGTGATACTGCCCCACAGGCCCCCACAGGACCCCTCATCTTCAGTGACCCTGCCCCCACAGGACCCTCATACTCAGTGACCCTGCCCCCAGGGCCCCCACAGGACCCCCTCATACTCAGTGACCCTGCCCCACAGGCCCCCACAGGACCCCCTCATACTCAGTGACCCTGCCCCACAGGCCCCACAGGGCCCCCTCATACTCAGTGACCCTGCCCCCACAGGCCCCACAGGACCCCCTCATCCTCAGTGACCCTGCCCCACAGGCCCCCACAGGGACCCCCTTCATACTCAGTGACCCTGCCCCACAGGGCCCCCACAGGACCCCCACAGGACCCCCTCATCCTCAGTGACCCTGCCCCCACAAGGCCCCCAGAGGGCCCCTCTTTACTCAGTGATACTGCCCCACAGGATCCCCACAGGACCCCCTCATCCTCAGTGACCCTGCCCCCACAGGCCCCCACAGGCCCCTCTCATCCTCAGTGACCCTGCCCCCACAGGGCCCCACAGGGCCCCACAGGCCCCTCATACTCAGTGACCCTGCCCCCAACAGGGCCCCCACAGGACCCTCATCCTCAGTGACCCTGCCTTCACAGGACCCCCTCATCCTCAGTGATACTGCCCCCACAGGGCCCCACAGGACCCTGTCATACTCAGTGACCCTGCCCCCACAGGGCCCCCACAGGACCCCCACAGGACCCTCATCCTCAGTGACCCTGCCCCCACAAGGCCCCCAGAGGGCCCCCTCTTATTCAGTGATACTGCCCCCAAAGGATCCCCACAGGACCCCCTCATCCTCAGTGATACTGCCCCCACAGGGCCCCCACAGGCCCCCTCATCTACTCAGTGACCCTGCCCCCACAAGGCCCCCACAGGACCCCCTCATACTCAGTGACCCTGCCCCACAGGGCCCCCACAGGACCCCCTCATACTCAGTGACCCTGCCCCCACAGGGCCCCACAGGGCCCCTCATACTCAGTGACCCTGCCCCACAGGACCTCCCATACTCAGTGACCCTGCCCCATACAGTGGCCCCCACAGGGCCCCCTCATACTCAGTGACCCTGCCCCCACAGGGCCCCCACAGGACCCCCTCATCCTCAGTGATACTGCCCCCACAGGGCCCCCACAGGACCCTCTCATCCTCAGTGACCCTGCCCCCACAGGGCCCCAGAGGGCCCCCTCATACTCAGTGACCCTGCCCCCACAGGGCCCCCACAGGACCCCCCTCCTCAGTGATACTGCCCCCACAGGCCCCCACAGGACCCTCATCCTCAGTGACCCTGCCCCACAGGGCCCCACAGGGCCCCCACAGGACCCCCTCATACTCAGTGACCCTGCCCCCACAGGCCCCACAGGACCCCTCATACTCAGTGACCCTGCCCCACAGGGCCCCCACAGGGCCCCTCATACTCAGTGACCCTGCCCCCACAGGCCCCCACAGGGCCCCTCATACTCAGTGACCCTGCCCCACAGGCCCCCACAGGGCCCCCTTTACTCAGTGATCCTGCCCCCACAGGGCCCCACAGGGCCCCCACAGGACCCCCTCATCCTCAGTGACCATGCCCCCACAAGGCCCCCAGAGGGCCCCCTCTTACTCAGTGATAATGCCCCCACAGGATCCCCACAGGACCCCCTCATCCTCAGTGATACTGCCCCCACAGGGCCCCCACAGGACCCCCTCATCCTCAGTGACCCTGCCCCACAAGGCCCCCAGAGGGCCCCTTACTCAGTGACACTGCCCCCACAGGATCCCCACAGGACCCCCTCATCCTCAGTGATACTGCCCCCACAGGGCCCCCACAGGACCCCTCATCTTCAGTGACCCTGCCCCCACAGGACCCCGTCATTCTCAGTGACCCTGCCCCCACTTGGCCCCCACAGGGCCCCCTCATACTCAGTGACCCTGCCCCCACAGGGCCCCCACAGGACCCCCTCATCCTCAGTGACCCTGCCCCCACAGGACCCCCCAGGACCCCCTCATCCTCAGTGACCCTGCCCCCACAAGGCCCCCAAGGACCCCATCCTCAGTGACCCTGCCCCCAGGCCCCCCAAGGACCCCCTCATCCTCAGTGACCCCCCCACAAGGAGGGCCCTCTACTCAGTGACCCTGCCCCCACAGGCCCCCCAGATGGCCCCTCCCACTCAGTGACCCTTCCCCACAGGATCCCCACATGACCCCTCATCCTCAGTAACCCTGCCCCCACAGGGACCCCACAGGACCCCCTCATACTCAGTGACCCTGCCCCCACAGGACCCCCTCATGCTCAGTGACCCTGCCCCCACAAGGCCCCCAGAGGGCCCCCTCTTATTCAGTGATACTGCCCCTAAAGGATCCCCACAGGACCCCTCATCCTCAGTGACCCTGCCCCCACAGGTCCCCACAGGACCCCTCATCCTCAGTGACCCTGCCCCCACAAGGCCCCCAGAGGGCCCCCTCTTATTCAGTGATACTGCCCATAAAGGATCCCCACAGGACCCCCTCATCCTCAGTGATACTGCCCCCACTGGGCCCCCACAGGACCCCCTCATCTTCAGTGACCCTGCCCCCACAAGGCCCCCAGAGGGCCCCCTCTTACTCAGTGATACTGCCCCCACAGGGCCCACAGGACCCCCTCATACTCAGTCACCCTGCCCCCAGAGGGCTCCCCCAGGGCCACCTCATACTCAGTGACCCTGCCCCCACAGGACCCCCTCATACTCAGTGACCCTGCCCCCACATGGCCCCCACAGGGCCCCCTCATACTCAGTGACCCTGTCCCCACAGGACCCTCATACTCAGTCACCCTGCACCCACAGGGCTCCCAGAGGGCCCTCATACTCAGTGACCCTGCCCCCACAGGACCCTCTCATACTCAGTCACCCTGCCCCCACATGGCCCCCACAGGGCCCCTAATACTCAGTGACCCTGCCCCCACAGGGCCCCCACAGGAGCCCCTCATCTTCAGTGACCCTGCCCCCACAAGGCCCCCAGAGGGCCCCCTCTTACTCAGTGATACTGCCCCCACAGGGCCCCCACAGGACCCCCTCATCCTCAGTGATACTGCCCCCACAGGGCCCCCACAGGGCCCCCAGAGGACCCCCTCATCCTCAGTGACCCTGCCCCCACAAGGCCCCCAGAGGGCCCCTTTACTCAGTGACACTGCCCCCACAGGGCCCCCACAGGACCCCCTCATCCTCAGTGACCCTACTGCCCCCACAGGCCCCCAGAGGGCCCCTCTTACTCAGTGATACTGCCCCCACAGGATCCCCACAGGACCCCCTCATTCTCAGTGATACTGCCCCCACAGGGCCCCCACAGGACCCCCTCATCCTCAGTGACCCTGCCCCCACAGGCCCCAGAGGGCCCCTCATACTCAGTGACCCTGCCCCCACAGGATCCCCCACAGGGCCCTCATCCTCAGTGACCCTCCCCCAGTGACCCCCCCACAGGACCCTCATACTCAGTGACCCTGCCCCCACAAGGCCCCCACAGGACCCCCTCATACTCAGTGACCCTGCCCCCACAGGATCCCCCACAGGACCCCCTCATCCTCAGTGACCCTGCCTCCCCACAGGCCCCCAGAGGACCCCCCCTCATACTCAGTGATACTGCCCCCAGGGCCCCCAGGACCCTCCCCACTCTCATCCTCAGTGATACTGCCCCCACAGGGCCCCCACAGGGCCCCCCTCATACTCAGTGACCCTGCCCCCACAGGACCCTCATACTCAGTGACCCTGCCCCCACAGTGGCCCCCACAGGGCCCCCTCATACTCAGTGACCCTGCCCCCACAGGCCCCCACAGGACCCCCTCATCATCCTCAGTGACCCTGCCCCCACAGGCCCCCAGAGGGCCCCCTTTTACTCAGTGATCCTGCCCCACACAGGCCCCCACAGGACCCTCATCCTCAGTGACCTGCCCCCACAGGGCCCCCAGAGGGCCCGCTCTTACTCAGTGATAATGCCCCCACAGGATCCCCACAGGACCCCCTCATCCTCAGTGATACTGCCCCACAGGCCCCCACAGGACCCCTCATCCTCAGTGACCGTGCCCCCACAAGGCCCCCAGAGGGCCCCTCTTACTCAGTGATACTGCCCCCACAGGATCCCCACAGGACCCTCATCCTCAGTGACCCTGCCCCCACAGGGCCCCCACAGGACCCTTCATCTCAGTGACCCTGCCCCCACAGGCCCCCCAGGGCCCCTCATTCTCAGTGACCCTGCCATGACACTTGGCCCCCCACAGGGCCCTCATACTCAGTGACCCCCTGCCCCTCAGTGACCCCCCCCCTCAGTGGCCCCCCACAGGCCCCCCCTCATACTCAGTGACCCTGCCCCCACAGGCCCCCCACAGGACCCCCTCATACTCAGTGACCCTGCCCCCACAGGGCCCCCACAGGCCCCCCTCATACTCAGTGACCCTGCCCCCACAGGATCCCCCCCATACAGGACCCCCTCATCCTCAGTGACCCCCTGCCTCCACAGGCCCCCTCATACTCAGTGATACTGCTGCCCCCACAGGACCCTCTCATACTCAGTGACCCTGCCCCCCACAAGGCCCCCACAGGGCCCCCTCATACTCAGTGACCCTGCCCCCACAGGGCCCCCACAGGACCCTCATCCTCAGTGACCCTGCCCCCACAAGGCCCCCAGAGGGCCCCCTCTTACTCAGTGATACTGCCCCACAGGGCCCCCACAGGACCCCCTCATACTCAGTGACCCTGCCCCCACAGGGCCCCACAGGGCCCCCTCATACTCAGTGACCCTGCCCCCACAGGCCCCTCATACTCAGTGACCCTGCACCCCACAGGGCCCCACAGGGCCCCCTCATACTCAGTGACCCTGCCCCCACAGGACCCCCACAGGACTCCTCATCCTCAGTGACCCTGCCCCCACATGGCCCCCACAGGCCCTCCTCATCAGTCAGTGATACTGCCCCACAGGGCCCCCACTCAGGACCCTGCCCACAGGGCCCCCACACCCCCTCATCCTCAGTGACCCTGCCCCCACAAGGCCCCCAGAGGGCCCCCTTACTCAGTGATACTGAACCCACAGGGCCCCCACAGGACCCCCTCATCCTCAGTGATACTCACAGGGCCCCCACAGGGCCCCACAGGGCCCCCAGAGGACCCCCTCATCCTCAGTGACCCTGCCCCCACAGGCCCCCAGAGGGCCCCTCATACTCAGTGACACTGCCCCCACAGGGCCCCCACAGGACCCCCTCATCCTCAGTGACCCTGCCCCCACAAGGCCCCCAGAGGGCCCTCTTACTCAGTGATACTGCCCCACAGGATCCCCACAGGACCCCTCATTCTCAGTGATACTGCCCCCACAGGGTCCCCACAGGACCCCCTCATCCTCAGTGACCCTTTTCCCCAACCTCAGGACCCCCCAGAGGGCCCCTCTCATACTCAGTGATACTGCCCCCACAGGGGCCCCCACAGGACCCTCATACTCAGTGACCCTGCCCCCACAGGACCCCCACAGGACCCCCTCATACTCAGTGACCCTGCCCCCACAGGGCCCCCACAGGACCCCCTCATACTCAGTGATACTGCCCCACAGGGCCCCCACAGGACCCCCTCATCCTCAGTGACCCTGCCCCCACAAGGCCCCCAGAGGGCCCCCTCTACTCAGTGATACTGCCCCCACAGGATCCCCCACAGGACCCCTCATCCTCAGTGATACAGCCCCCACAGGCCCCCACAGGACCCCTCATCCTCAGTGACCCTGCCCCAACAAGGCCCCCACATGGCCCCATCTTACTCAGTGTCCCTGCCCCCACAGGACCTCTACAGGACCCCTCATCCTCAGTAACCCTGCCCCACAAGGCCAACAGAGGCCCCCTCTTACTCAGTGATACTGCCCCACAGGATCCCCACAGGATCCCCTCATCCTCAGTGATACTGCCCCCACAGGGCCCCCACAGGACCCCCTTCATCTTCAGTGACCCTGCCCCCACAGGACCCCTCATACTCAGTGACCCTGCCCCACAGGGCCCCCACAGGCCCCCTCATACTCAGTGACCCTGCCCCCACAGGCCCCCCACAGGACCCTCATACTCAGTGACCCTGCCCCCACATGGCCCCCACAGGGCCCCCTCATACTCAGTGACCCTGCCCCCACAGGGCCACCACAGGACCCCCTCATCCTCAGTGACCCTGCCCCCACAAGGCCCCCAGAGGGCCCCCTTTACTCAGTGATCCTGCCCCACAGGGCCCCCACAGGACCCCCACAGGTCCCCCTCATCCTCAGTGACCGTGCCCCCACAAGGCCCCCAGAGGGCCCCCTTTTACTCAGTGATACTGCCCCCACAGGCCCCCACAGGACCCTCATCCTCAGTGACCCTACCCCCACAAGGCCCCCACAGGACCCCTCATCTCAGTGATACTGCCCCCACCACAGGCCCCCACAGGGCCCCCTCATACTCAGTGACCCTGCCCCAACAGGGCCCCCACAGGACCCCCTCATCCTCAGTGACCCTGCCCCACAGGACCCCCTCATCCTCAGTGACTGCCCCCACAGGGCCCCCACAGGACCCTGTCATACTCAGTGACCCCCCCCACAGGGCCCCCACAGGACCCCCACAGGACCCCCTCATCCTCAGTGACCCTGCCCCCACAAGGCCCCCAGAGGGCCCCCTCTTATTCAGTGATACTGCCCCCAAAGGATCCCCACAGGACCCCCTCATCTTCAGTGATACTGCCCCCACAGGGCCCCCACAGGACCCCCTCATCTTCAGTGACCCTGCCCCCACAAGGCCCCCAGAGGGCCCTCTCATACTCAGTGATACTGCCCACAGAGGGCCCCCACAGGACCCTCATACTCAATCACCCTGCCCCCACAGGCCCCACAGGGCCCCTTCATACTCAGTGACCCCGCCCCACAGGACCCTCATACATTGACCCTGCCCCCCACATGGCCCCCACAGGGCCCCTCATACTCAGTGACCCTGCCCCACAGGGCCCCACAGGACCCATCATCCTCAGTGATACTGACCCCACAGGGCCCCCACAGGACCCTCTCATCCTCAGTGACCCTGCCCCCAGAGGGCCCCCAGAGGGCCCCCACTTACTCAGTGATACTGCCCCCACAGGATCCCCACAGGACCCCCTCATTCTCAGTGATACTGCCCCCACAGGGCCCCCACAGGACCCCTCATCCTCAGTGACCCTGCCCCACAGGGCCCCCACAGGGCCCCTCATACTCAGTGACCCTGCCCCCACAGGACCCCTCATACTCAGTGACCCTGCCCCCACATGGCCCCTACAGGGCCCCCTCATACTCAGTGATCCTGCCCCCACAGGGCCCCCACAGGACCCCCACAGGACCCCCTCATCCTCAGTGACCATGCCCCCACAAGGCCCCCAGAGGGCCCCCTCTTATTCAGTGATACTGTCCCCAAAGGATCCCCACAGGACCCCCTCATCCTCAGTGATACTGCCCCAACAGGGCCCCACAGGGCCCCCACAGGACCCCTCATCTTCAGTGACCCTGCCCCACAAGGCCCCCAGAGGGCCCCTTTACTCAGTGATACTGCCCCCACAGGGCCCCCACAGGACCCTAATACTCAATCACCCTGCCCCCACAGGCTCCCACAGGCCCCCTCATACTCAGTGACCCCGCCCCACAGGACCTCCCTCATACTAAGTGACCCTGCCCCACATGGTCCCCACAGGGCCCCTCATACTCAGTGACCCTTCCCCCACAGGGCCCCCACAGGACCCTCATCCTCAGTTATACTGCCCCCACAGGTCCCCCACAGGACCCTCATCCTCAGTGACCCTGCCCCCACAATGCCCCCAGAGGGCCCTCTTACTCAGTGATACTGCCCCCACAGGATCCCCACAGGACCCCCTCATCCTCAGTGACCCTGCCCCCACAGGGGCCCCACAGGACCCCCTCATACTCAGTCACCCTGCCCCCAGAGGGCTCCCACAGGGCCCGCTCATACTCAGTGAACCTGCCCACAGAGGGCTCCCACAGGGCCCGCTCATACTCAGTGACCCTGCCCCCACAGGACCCTCATGCTCAGTGACCCTGCCCCCAGAGGGCTCCCACAGGGCCCGCTCATACTCAGTGACCCTGCCCCCACAGGACCCTCATGCTCAGTGACCCTGCCCCCACATGGCCCCCAGAAGGCCCCCTCGTACTCAGTGATCCTGCCCCGACAAGGCCCCCACAGGACCCCCTCATCCTCAGTGATACTTCCCCCACAGGGCCCCCACAGGACCCCCTCATACTCAGTGACCCTGCCCCCACATGGCCCCCACAGGGCCCCTCATACTCAGTGACCCTGCCCCACAGGGCCCCCACAGGACCCCTCATCCTCAGTGATACTACCCACACAGGGGACCCACAGGGCCCCCACAGGACCCCCTCTTACTCAGTGATACTGCCCCCACAGGGCCCCCAAAGGACCCCCTCATACTCAGTCACCTTGCCCCCACAGGATCCCCTCATACTCAGTGACGTTACCCCCACATGGCCCCCACAGGACCCCCTCATACTCAGTGACCCTGCCCCCACAGGACCCTCTCATACTCAGTGACCCTGGCCCCACATGGCCCCCACAGGACCCCCTCATACTCAGTGACCCTGCCCCCACAGGACCCTCTCATACTCAGTGACCCTGGACCCACATGGCCCCACAGGACCCCTCATACTCAGTGACCCTGCCCCCACAGGGCCCCCACAGGGCCCCCACAGGACCCCCTCATCTTCAGTGACCCCACCCCCACAAGGCCCCCAGAGGGCCCCCTCTTACTCAGTGATACTGGTCCCACAGGGCCCCCACAGGACCCCCTCATACTCAATCACCCTGTCCCCACAGGGCTCCCACAGGGCCCCCTCATACTCAGTACCCTGCCCCCACAGGACCCCTCATACTAAGTGACCCTGCCCCCACATGGCCCCCACAGGGCCCCCTCATACTCAGTGACCGTGCCCCCACAGGGCCCCCACAGGACCCCCTCATCCTCAGTTACCCTGCCCCCACAGGGCCCCCAGAGGGCCCCCTCTTACTCAGTGATACTGCCCCCACAGGATCCCCACAGGACCCCCTCATTCACAGTGATACTGTCCCCAGAGGGCCCCACAGGCCCTCATCTTCAGTGACCCTCAACAGGGCCCACAGGGGCCCCACAGGACCTCTCATACTCAGTCACCCTGCCCCCAGAGGGCCCCAGAGGGCCACCTCATACTCAGTGACCCTGCCCCCACAGGACCCCCTCATACTCAGTGACCCTGCCCCCACATGGCCCCCACAGGGACCCTCATACTCAGTGACCCCACCCACAGGCCCCCACAGGCCCCTCATCCTCAGTGACCCTGCCCCCACAGGGCCCCACAGGACCCTCATTTCAGTGATACTCAGTCACCATGCCCCCAGAGGGCTCCCAGAGGACCCATACTCAGTGACCCTGCCCCCACAGGCCCCACAGGACCCCCTCATACTCAGTGATCCTGCCCCACATGGCCCCCACAGGGCCCCTCATACTCAGTGACCCTGCCCCCACAGGGCCCCCACAGGACCCCCCTCATCCTCAGTGACCCTGCCCCCACAGGCCCCCAGAGGGCCCCCTCATACTCAGTGACCCTGCCCCCACAGGACCCCCTCATACTCAGTGACCCTGCCCCCACATGGCCCCCACAGGCCCCCTCATACTCAGTGACCCTGCCCCCACAGGGCCCCCACAGGACCCCCTCATCCTCAGTGACCCTGCCCCCACAGGGCCCCCAGAGGGCCCCCTCATACTCAGTGACCTTGCCCCAACAGGACCCCCAAAGGACCCCCTCATCCTCAGTGACCCTGCCTCCACAGCGCCCCTCATACTCAGTGACTCTGCCTCCACAGCACCCCTCATCCTCAGTGACCCTGCCTTCACAGGACCCCCACAGGACCCCCTCATACTCAGTGACCCTGCCCCCCCCCACAGGACCGCCCTCATGCTCAGTGACCCTGCCCCCACAAGGCCCCCAGAGGGCCCCCTTATTCAGTGATTCTGCCCCTAAAGGATCCCCACAGGACCCCCTCATCCTCAGTGACCCTGCCCCCACAGGGCCCCACAGGACCCCCTCATACTCAGTCACCCTGCCCCCAGAGGGCTCCCACAGGGCCCGCTCATACTCAGTGACCCTGCCCCACAGGGCCACCACAGGACCCCCTCATCCTCAGTGACCCTGCCCCCACAGGGCCCCCACAGGACCCTCATACTCAGTGACCCGCCCCCACAGGACCCCCTCATACTCAGTGACCCTGCCCCCACAGGACCCCCTCATGCTCAGTGACCCTGCCCCCACAAGGCCCCCAGAGGGCCCCCTCTTATTCAGTGATACTGCCCCTAAAGGATCCCCACAGGACCCCCTCATCCTCAGTGACCCTGCCCCCACAGGCCCCCACAGGACCCCCTCATACTCAGTCACCCTGCCCCCAGAGGGCCCCACAGGGCCCGCTCATACTCAGTGACCCTGCCCCCACAGGGCCCCCACAGGACCCCCTCATACTCAGTGACCCTGCCCCCTCAGGGCCCCCACAGGACCCCCTCATCCTCAGTGATACTGCCCCACAGGGCCCCCACAGGACCCCCTCATCCTCAGTGACCCTGCCCCCACAAGGCCCCCAGAGGGCCCACAGGATCCCCACAGGACCCCCTCATCCTCAGTTATACTGCCCCCACAGGACCCCCAAAGGACCCCTCATCCTCAGTGACCCTGCCCCCACAAGGCCCCCAAAGGACCCCCTCATCCTCAGTGACCCTGCCCCCACAAGGCCCTCAGAGGGCCCTCTCTTACTCAGTGACCCTGCCCCCACAAGGCCCCCAGATGGCCCCCTCCAACTCAGTGACCCTGCCCCCACAGGATCCCCACATGACCCCCTCATCCTCAGTAACCCTGCCCCCACAGGGCCCCCCACAGGGCCCCTCATACTCAGTGACCCTGCCCCCACAGGACCCCCTCATGCTCAGTGACCCTGCCCCCACAGGCCCCCAGAGGGCCCCTCTTATTCAGTGATACTGCCCCTAAAGGATCCCCACAGGACCCCCTCATCCTCAGTGACCCTGCCCCCACAGGTCCCCCACAGGACCCCCTCATCCTCAGTGACCCTGCCCCCACAAGGCCCCCAGAGGGCCCCCTCTTATTCAGTGATACTGCCCATAAAGGATCCCCACAGGACCCCTCATCCTCAGTGATACTGCCCCCACAGGCCCCCACAGGACCCCCTCATCTTCAGTGACCCTGCCCCCACAAGGCCCCCAGAGGGCCCCCTCTTACTCAGTGATACTGCCCCCACAGGGCCCCCACAGGACCCTCATACTCAGTCACCCTGCCCCCAGAGGGCCCCCAGGGCCACCTCATACTCAGTGACCCTGCCCCCACAGGACCCTCATACTCAGTGACCCTGCCCCCACATGGCCCCCACAGGGCCCCCTCATACTCAGTGACCCTGTCCCCACAGGACCCCCTCATACTCAGTCACCCTGCACCCACAGGGCCCCACCGGGCCCCTCATACTCAGTGACCCTGCCCCCACAGGACCCTCTCATACTCAGTCACCCTGCCCCCACATGGCCCCACAGGGCCCCTAATACTCAGTGACCCTGCCCCCACAGGCCCCCACAGGACCCCTCATCTTCAGTGACCCTGTCCCCACAAGGCCCCAGAGGGCCCCCTCTTACTCAGTGATACTGCCCCCACAGGGCCCCCACAGGACCCCTCATCCTCAGTGATACTGCCCCCACAGGGCCCCCACAGGGCCCCCAGAGGACCCCCTCATCCTCAGTGACCCTGCCCCCACAAGGCCCCCAGAGGGCCCCCTTTTACTCAGTGACACTGCCCCCAGAGGGCCCCCACAGGACCCCCTCATCCTCAGTGACCCTGCCCCACAAGGCCCCCCCAGACCCCTCTAGTCAGTGATACTGCCCCACAGGCCCCACAGGCCCCCACAGGACCCCTCATTCACAGTGATACTGCCCCACATGGCCCCCACAGGGCCCCCTCATAGTCAGTGACCCTGCCCCCACAGGACCCTCTCATACTCAGTCACCCTGCCCCCAGAGGGCTCCCAAAGGGCCACCTCATACTCAGTGACCCTGCCCCCACAGGACCCCTCATACTCAGTGACCCTGCCCCCACATGGCCCCCACAGGGCCCCCTCATACTCAGTGACCCTGCCCCACAGGGCCCCCACAGGACCCCCTCATCCTCAGTGACCCTGCCCCCACAAGGCCCCCAGAGGGCCCCTCATACTCAGTGACCCTGCTCACAGGGCCCCCCACTAGGCCCCCACAGGACCCTCTCATCCTCAGTGACCCTGCCCCCACAAGGCCCCAGAAGGCCCCTCATACTCAGTGACCCTGCCGCCACAGGACCCCTCATACTCAGTGACCCTGCCCCCACATGCCCCCCACAGGGCCCCCTCATACTCAGTGACCCTGCCCCCACAGGGCCCCCACAGGACCCCTCATCCTCAGTGACCCTGCCCCACAAGGCCCCCAGAGGGCCCCTTTACTCAGTGATCCTGCCCCACAGGGCCCCCACAGGACCCCCACAGGACCCCCTCATCCTCAGTGACCATGCCCCCACAGGCCCCCAGAGGGCCCCCTCTTACTCAGTGATAATGCCCCCACAGGATCCCCACAGGACCCCCTCATCCTCAGTGATACTGTCCCCACAGGGCCCCCACAGAACCCCCATCATCCTCAGTGACCGTGCCCACACAAGGCCCCCAGAGGGCCCCCTCTTACTCAGTGACACTGCCCCCACAGGATCCCCACAGGACCCCTCATCCTCAGTGATACTGCCCCCACAGGGCCCCCACAGGACCCCTTCATCTTCAGTGACCCTGCCCCCACAGGACCCCGTCATTCTCAGTGACCCTGCCCCCACTTGCCCCCACAGGCCCCTCATACTCAGTGACCCTGCCCCCACATGGCCCCCACAGGACCCCCCTCATCCTCAGTATACTGCCCCCACAGGACCCCCAAAGGACCCCCTCATCCTCAGTGACCCTGCCCCCAAGGCCCCCAAACGACCCTCATCCTCAGTGACCCTGCCCCCACAAGGGCCCCCAGAGGGCCCTCTCTCTACTCAGTGACCCTGCTGCCCCCACAAGGCCCCCAGATGGCCCCCTCCCACTCAGTGACCCTGCCCCCACAGGATCCCCACATGACCCCCTCATCCTCAGTAACCCTGCCCCCACAGGGACCCCACAGGACCCCCTCATACTCAGTGACCCTGCCCCCACAGGACCCCTCATGCTCAGTGACCCTGCCCCCACAAGGCCCCAAGAGGCCCCTCTTATTCAGTGATACTGCCCCTAAAGGATCCCCACAGGACCCCCTCATCCTCAGTGACCCTGCCCCCACAGGTCCCCCACAGGACCCCCTCATCCTCACTGACCCTGCCCCCACAAGGCCCCCAGAAGGCCCCCTCTTATTCAGTGATACTGCCCATAAAGGATCCCCACAGGACCCCCTCATCCTCAGTGAAACTGCCCCCACTGGGCCCCCACAGGACCCCCTCATCTTCAGTGACCCTGCCCCACAAGGCCCCCAGAGGGCCCCTCTACTCAGTGATACTGCCCCACAGGGCCCCCACAGGACCCCTCATACTCAGTCACCCTGCCCCGATAAGGCTGCCCCAGGGCCACCTCATACTCAGTGACCCTGCCCCCACAGGACCCCCTCATACTCAGTGACCCTGCCCCCACATGGCCCCCACAGGGCCCCCTCATACTCAGTGACCCTGTCCCCACAGGGCCCCCTCATACTCAGTCACCCTGCACCCACAGGGCTCCCACCGGGCCCCCTCATACTCAGTGACCCTGCCCCCACAGGACCCTCTCATCATCAGTCACTCTGCCCCCACATGGCCCCCACAGGGCCCCCTAATACTCAGTGACCCTGCCCCACAGGGCCCCCACAGGAGGCCCTCATCTTCAGTGACCCTGCCCCCACAAGGCCCCCAGAGGGCCCCCTCTTACTCAGTGATACTGAACCCACAGGGCCCCAACAGGACCCCCTCAACCTCAGTGATACTGCCCCCACAGGGCCCCCACAGGGCCCCCACAGGGCCCCCAGAGGACCCCCTCATCCTCAGTGACCCTGCCCCCACGAGGCCCCCAGAGGGCCCCCTTTTACTCAGTGACACTGCCCCCAGAGGACCCCCACAGGACCCCTCATCCTCAGTGACCCTGCCCCCCACAAGGCCCCCCAGAGGGCCCCTCTTACTCAGTGATACTGCCCCACAGGATCCCCACAGGACCCCCTCATTCTCAGTGATACTGCCCCCACAGGGTCCCCACAGGACCCCCTCATCCTCAGTGACCCTTCCCCAACAAGGCCCCCAGAGGGCCCCGTCTTACTCAGTGATACTACCCCCACAGGGCCCCCACAGGACCCCCTCATACTCAGTCACCCTGCCCCCACAGGACCCCCACAGGACCCCCTCATACTCAGTGACCCTGCCCCCACAGGGCCCCCTCAGGACCCCTCATCCTCAGTGATACTGCCCCCACAGGGCCGCCACAGGACCCCCTCATCCTCAGTGACCCTGCCCCCACAAGGCCCCCAGAGGGCCCCCTCTTACTCAGTGATACTGCCCCCACAGGAACCCACAGGACCCCCTCATCCTCAGTGATACAGCCCCCACAGGTCCCCCACAGGACCCCCTCATCCTCAGTGACCCTGCCCCAACAAGGCCCCCACATGACCCCATCTTACTCAGTGTCCCTGCCCCCACAGGACCCCCACAGGACCCCCTCATCCTCAGTAACCGTGCCCCCACAAGGCCAACAGACGGCCCCCTCTTACTCAGTGATACTGCCCCCACAGGATCCCCACAGGATCCTCTCATCCTCAGTGATACTGCCCCCACAGGGCCCCCACAGGACCCCTTCATCTTCAGTGACCCTGCCCCCACAGGACCCCCTCATACTCAGTGACCCTGCCCCCACTTGGCCCCACAGGGCCCCTCATACTCAGTGACCTGCCCCCACAGGTCCCCCACAGGACCCCTCATACTCAGTGACCCTGCCCCACATGGCCCCCACAGGGCCCCTCATACTCAGTGACCCTGCCCCACAGGGCCACCACAGGACCCCCTCATCCTCAGTGACCCTGCCCCCACAAGGCCCCCAGAGGGCCCCCTTTACTCAGTGACACTGCCCACAGAGGGCCCCACAGGACCCCTCATCCTCAGTGACCCTGCCCCCACAAGGCCCCCAGAGGACCCCCTCATACTCCGTGATACTTCCCCACAGGCCCCCACAGGGCCCCTCATACTCAGTGACCCTGCCCCCACAGGTCCCCCACAGGACCCTCATACTCAGTGACCCTGCCCCCACATGGCCCCCAGGGCCCCCACAGGCCCCCTCATACTCAGTGACCCTGCCCCCACAGGCCACCACAGGACCCTCATCCTCAGTGACCCTGCCCCCACAAGGCCCCCAGAGGGCCCCCTTTTACTCAGTGATCCTGCACCCACAGGGCCCCCACAGGACCCCCACAGGACCCCCTCATCCTCAGTGACCGTGCCCCCACAAGGCCCCCAGAGGGCCCCCTTTTACTCAGTGATACTGCCCCACAGGGATCCCCACAGGACCCCCTCATCCTCAGTGACCCTGCCCCCACAAGGCCCCCACAGGACCCCCTCATCCTCAGTGATACTGCCCCCACAGGGCCCCCACAGGGCCCCCACAGGACCCCCTCATCCTCAGTGACCGTGCCCCCACAAGGCCCCCACAGGACCCCCTCATCCTCAGTGACCCTGCCCCACAGGGCCCCCAGAGGGCCCCTCTTACTCAGTGATACTGCCCCCACAGGATCCCCAACAGGACCCCCTCATTCACAGTGATACTGCCCCCACATGGCCCCACAGGGCCCCTCATAGTCAGTGACCCTGCCCCACAGGACCCTCTCATACTCAGTCACCCTGCCCCCAGAGGGCTCCTAAAGGGCCACCTCATACTCAGTGACCCTGCCCCCACAGGACCCTCATACTCAGTGACCCTGCCCCCACATGGCCCCCACAGGGCCCCC